>FIZR01020966.1:0-94464 GCA_900060175.1 Ferrisia virgata | reverse complement strand
GGGGGGGGGGGGGGGGTGGTGATGAAAATAAAAATAAATGAAATGAATTTTGTTGGTATTACTCCGCCTCTCCATCATCCACTGTAGGTCAATAAACCGTGATAAGCTGGTTTTTATTGACAATACGACATAGAAAATCAGGCTAAAAAGCATCACAATGCGTTGCTTTTTGAGCCTGATTTTTCCTGAAGTAAAAGAGATAAAGAGAATTGACCATTCATGGAATATGAAACCATGCGCACTAGGATGTTTTTTCTTCAGCAGTGATAGGGATTCAGATAGATCGTGAAATGAATATCTGAACCCCCGAAAAGGCACATTTGAGGCAACTACTAAATCTGCATACCACTTTTATTAGGAGATGAGATCTGCGTTGTACAAACTCAAAAAATAAGAAAACCCGACCAAAAAAGTACTTTTGGGGGCTGCAGCTATGGGGAAGGGGGTTTAAGCGAGGAGATTGAAAAGTTGAAACCTCCGAAAGGCACATTAAAGATACCTACTAAATCTACATGCTAAAAAACCTCTTAGCTCGATTTGGAGGGAAGATGTGCGAGGGGCAAACTCAAAAAATAAGAAAACCCACCCAAAAAATTACTTTATAGGGGCTAAGAAAAGGTGTAATGGTTCTGTAAGGTCAATGACCCTTGCCAAGTCTACACACCAAATCTCAACTTCGTGGCTTAATTTGAGGGGACGAAGTGAGGAAAAGACTGTTTTCAAGGGCAAAACTGGAAAACCCTCATTTCTTCCCTTCTAATTGACGTAAGGAGGCTGATTTTTAAGGTCATCCCAAATCAAATATAATAATTCCGTTGTCAGTCTAACCATATTGCCCAAATTTGACGGATTTTGTTCGGTATCGAGCTGAGTAAATAATCTTTAGTTTTAGTAAACGAATAAAATAAAATAAACAAATATTTGACATGGCTAAAAATAACCTCGACGGTCTTCTAGGACCCCAAAACTGATTTCGTTGGTACTTCCTCTACATTCGCCATACGTCGATAGTCTGTAATATCCTGATTTTCATTGAAAATTTGGCACAGAAAATCAAGCTAAAAATTGGTGTAGAATTTCTACCAATCGAGGTTGTACTCAGGTTATGAGCTAAGGGTTATAAATTCGAGCCTTTTATCCTTCTGCAACAGTTATTTCAGTTTCCACAGGAAAATAATTCTTTCTATAAAAACATTTCATACGACTAATGTTGTAGAGAAAAAAATTTCCATCAATATCAGTAAATAAAACTATAAATATCACGAGAATCTGATAAAGGAATGGCCAGACTTGTCAATCGTCGATCTTCTCAAGTGATTGCCTATCCTGTAGTGCCTTTTTTTTTTGTTCTCAAGATAAATGGCTAGCTCGGGGTAGTTTTTGCGTGATAGTGATAGTTACAGAAAAATCAGAAATTTATACTAACAGGATAATATCAGAAGAATTGAAAATAGTAGATATCCAGGCTAGATTTACTCCAGATTTAAAACTAGAATTTCACCTTTCTATATCACGCATATTATAAAAAAATTTATACTGCATCCCGACACTTGGTGGAAATTTGCGCTTCTGAAAAATTCTTGAATAGGTTATTACAAAAAATACTCTTGAAAAATTAATTCCATCTACTTATCAGTAAATTAATTTTTTATAGAAAAATAATTTTACCAAATATACCTATTACAACTGGAAAAGCTGAATCACGCACACACGACCGGTTCCTTCTGTACTCCTTGATTTTTAATTCCTAGTAACGTTTTATGACCCGTTTTTGCATTGAAAATTTTCGAAAATATAATTCCTATTCAAATCACATGTTATTCTAGAGCAAAGCACGAATTGAACTACACCAATCAAATAATAAGATAAGCAAATCGCTATGTCGATGAAAATATTTACGTTACCAATATAAACCACAAAGACTATCGTACATGCAGTACGTATGTAGGTATATTTTTTCTCCAATGTAAGTGTGTCGATTTTATTTTCATTCGTTTGATGTGTCCTAATTTCGTGTCGATAATTAAAATAAGATTTTTCTTCGATATTCGAAGAATAAATTTTACTTTCCAACTGAAATATATACATTACGTACCTACGATAAAATCTATTGGATAAAGAAATGACCACGATATGGATTTGTTCTACTACAGCGTAATACTACGAAAATAAAACATTTAAATCATAATGAAGTTCAAGTACGTACGAAAATTTGAATATTACATGGAATACATTCACATACATCAAGTAATGTATGCAAAAGCACGTATCTCTCTGAATAAAAATATTACGATTATATTTTCGAAAAATGAAGCTATTACAAATCTTCAATGATACAGTAAAACCTAGTAATCATAATCGTAAATTGACGCTTGTGTAAAAGATTCCTCTGACTTTGAAGTATTACCTTTTGGAATATGGGTTCACTGTTCAAAAAAAAAAAAAAAAAAAAAAAAGCAGGTATATACATATTCACAAGGTCCTAAGGGCAAATCATTTTTTAGAAAATATGCAACAGATGACGCTTCAAGCCCACAGGAATCTTTCACCCAAAGTGCCCACTATCCGGTATGATTGGAGTTACGAGATTTTACTGAATCACCAACCGAATTTATGCATCCACTATAGCTTAGCTACAGGCATGAACTAGCTGCTTAACGTAAGGGAAACAATTTCAGGAGGTCGAGTATTTTTGAACAAAATTGTAATTTTTTCTCATGCTGAAAATGAGTCAGAAAATTATATGAGAGGAGTGCTATTCGACTAATTGAGACACGCTGAATACAAATTCGGTATTTATTTTTAGTTCGAACCTTTCATTCGCGTTTTGACTATTTACCCCCATCCGCTCACGCCCATTATTCTGCAATCATGTTCCTCGGTCAAAATATTAATGACGTAATCTGACATAAAATTTCACACTGAACAATTCGACTTCTATCCATTTTTAGCGTATTAGCCATTATTTCTGAGAAAAACGCATTTTTGAGCATTTTCCTAGCTAGAAAGGCTCAAATCTTGAAAAAAAAATGCTGAAAATTATACTCGTCAAAACGCATGCTTTCACGAAAATAATTTTATATACTCCCTAGGGTTCGCGACTGCAGTAATTCAAAGTTTTCTTCTGTTAATTTCTCCTCCCTTAAGGAATAGAAAATTTTTGAAAAATTCACGTCGATAGACCCATCATCCCTTCAAATGTTTGGATTAAAACCATGATTTTTCCTCAAATACGCAGATTTTTTTTCGGTATTCTGAATATGACGAAGAGAGTGGGGGGGGGGAAGGGGATTTCCTGGCCTTACAATTTTTTAGACAGCCAATAATGTTTTGTGAAAATTTTGAAAATCCGAGATCAAAGGTATTTCGCTCATTCTTACTTGGGAATACCCCTTGATGATTTTTAACAAGTGCCTGGACACGTCTGCATGAATAACCACGAAATAACTCACATGGCTGGCAAAAGTCGATTACATAATATCAAAACTTTGTGCATCTTACTACAAATTTACTGCAATTAAAACACGAAAAATTAATCACTTCTGGCGCGTCTTCGTTTTAAAATTTTCATCACCTTCAAGAAACTGGGAATTTTCGAAACCAACATAAACATTACATTTATTCTGAAAAAAATTCTACATGATCGCGCGATATCGACCTCATTCATTACCCGAATAATTCAACGTTACGAATAATGAAATATTGATTATTTGAAACTCGAAACATTTCATCAACAACGTATTTCAAATATCGCGCGTTTGAAAAAAAGCAAAAAAAAAAAAAAAATCAACACAAAAAACCGCGTACACAAAAACACACATACATAGATTCAAGCGATACTATAATCTAAAAGTCTGCTAACAACTACTAGGCCGGTTTCTCGCCAACAACTTTCAAGGTAAACATATCGCCTTCGTGGCTAGTTCGCTGTTCGGAATTACCTTTTACAAATTTCACCGAACAACTGCGAACTATCATCAATGAAAAATGTTGGTAACTCGAGTAAGTATACGCATCGTATTGCAAAACATACGATACTGAAAAAAATTTCCATCTCGATGTAAACAACTGTGACGCAATCGTACCTAAAAAAAATTCCGATTGATAATTTTCTCATGACTGCGAGCTACCAATAGTCAAAATAACTCGCGAACCAAACCGGGTAATTTGGTCATAGCGTAAAGAATCACGCATAATTACCCACATATCGATAGTGAAAACCCATCAATTTAATTTTTTTTATACTTCGCTTCCAAAGCAATGTCAAGATAAGGCGAATTCTAAAATTCGGAAGAAAGTAAACATTTTTTTCCTCGTATAGTATTTCGACGTGATGATTTTTTTACGTTAAAAATTTTTTTTCGTCCGAATGAATCGAAAATTACGTAATAAAGGTAACTAGAACTATACGTATATTATTTAAATTTTTTTTTTTTTTTCGCGATCACTTTGCAACACGCAGTACTTACTTGTATGTATATATTTGCAACGAATATATACGACATAGATTTTACACGCCAAAGACATAAAATAAAAACAAACTTTCCCTATGATAAATGTACCTCGTACGAAGGTCAAACCAAAGGACGTTCATAGAAGACGAAGAAGATAAAAACCATATCGCGAATGATTGTATATTCTACATCGTACTACGAGCTGATTGCAGGCAGTCTCGTCGACGACCAAGACCACGACCACGACGACGACGAAGGCAATAACGTGTCAAATTTTCGAATTATCCCGCGAGTAAGTACTACACAACGCCGAAGCTGTGTGCTAGGCGTATGAAAATCCCAACTAATCGATAATTTTCTCGCGTCTTGAAATTCCATGAAAAGACTACCACATTATTCGTTGGCTCGAGCACGAACATTTATTTTCTCTTTATTAGCCCATTTCCATCGTACCCGAGAAGATATCTTCAAACGACCGTACAACTTTCCAGCATTTTACGCCGCTCTTTTACAACATAAAATTCGTCAATTTTTTCAACCTTAAATTAAAAACTTACGTACGATTTGATGATTTACCACCTTAATTACAAAATTGTTTTTAATCCTTACATTCGAAACATGTACGTAAGTAAGCGCAAACAACTCGAAAATGTACAATAGCACGTATGCAAGTACATACGTGTGTATCTTTACACGTTGCATATTATATTTGCGCAGGAAAATTTCAATTTACCATTTCCTCGTACAAGCATCGAATGGGAAAGTGATTTTCTAAAAATTGAGCCTATTTCCTCCTGAAATGATTTCAATATTCTTTGTAAGGTGTAGAAAAATGAGATTACGCGAACAGAAACGTCACTTTGCAAAACAAAAATTCGTTTGATGGCTTATTTTCACGCCGATTTCACGCATCTATAAATAATACTTTTCCTTTTTAGTAGGTATGATTTTCTATGTCATATTGTCATAAAAGCAACCAGGCTATTATGCTCTATCAATCCCAGAGAAGGCGCGGAAGACGAGAGAGGAACAAATAGAATTCGTTTCAGGGCACTAATTGACTGGTTCATACATTTTTTGGGTACGTCAGCTTTTATTTTAATTTTTTTTCCTACGACAAAAACCATTAACTACGCTTGATTGCAATCAAAATCGCCCAAATTCAGCCTGTATATCCAGATAAGCAGCTGGTGAGATGTATATGAGATGGGATGACCTCGGATCGAAATTCACTCATGTCCAAATGGGGGGGGGGTATCCAAAAATCAACACCACCCGCCTTAATTAGAAGGGAGATATCAGAGTTTTCATCTTTTTTGTCCTTGAAAAGTCAGTTTCTCTTATAACCTAGCTATAAAAGAGGCTAGAGGGTTGAAATTAGACATGTAAATTTGATAGGTGACCTAGATATGATTTTCGTAGGTTTCGATTTTTCTACCCGTTTACGCTTTTTTACAACACCGAAAAAATAATTTTTAATTAAGTTAGGTTTGGATTTGCCTTTTTTCGAGTTTGTTCACGTTTATATATTTCCTCCCACATGATCTAGGAGAATGAAATTTGGCACGTTGATTTAGTAGGGGTTGTAGATGTGCCTTTAGGATGTCCCGAACATCCTCCTACAGCTTCCATAAAGTAATTTCCGATTGAATATTAGCATTTATTGACAAGAATATGTGTAATGCTGTGCCACACGTTCAAATTTCTTGTCAATTTGCTAGTCGGATTCCTTCATCAAATGTTTGATGACTTATATAACCGATGAAATTGAATGTTTGATATAAAATTTTATGTGGAACAAGTTATCAGTCGTTTGATCGAGGTTCTTGACAAGAAACCTGTCACGAAATTTGAACATGTGGACACAGCATCAGGGGGGAGGGGGTCATTTTCCGAAAACGTGACGTTTTTGATTTTAAATTTTTGATCAAAACTCAAAAAATTTAAGAATGAAAAAATTTAAAACAAAAATATTAAAAACGACAAATAAATTAAAAAATTGAAATCTTAAAAAATAAAAATAATAAATAAAAATTAAAAAATCAACTATTAAAAAATTGGCATAGATATGTATTAGAGTTGAAGATTATTTTCTAAAAACACGATGTTTTTAATACTACATTTTTGATGTGACGTTTTCGATTTTTGATATGAAGTTTTCGATCAAAAACTCGTGATGATAGATGATTGTATAATTTTTATTTTTCTATATGCAATTTCAAAATCACATGTCGAAATGGAGTAAAAAGAAAAGTAAACCTTTTTGATTTTAAGTTTTTGATCAAAAACTCGCAATGAAAGATGATTATGAATGATTTTCGCCCTTTATTCGATCAATTTTTTTCATTCAAAGAGTTACAATCTTCTCATATCATCGATCAAAAATAAACATTGCCTGACTATGGTTTTTTTTTTTAAACAAAATTAACAAAAATGGCCAAACATTTAGATGTGGTAGTCTTTAAAACCAAATGAAGTTGACGAAAATGTAACGACACATTTTTTTGCAAATTTATGAAAATTTTAATGAAAAACGCAATAAATTTGAAACAGAATATTGCACTACGTACATTTTATTACCTACTCTTACATAAATTAGAAACTTTAATAAACAACAACGTAAACGGTAAAATAATAAAAAAAATAAAAACCTTCTAAGTAATCAAGTACCTAAATTCGAATTAAAAAAAAATCTTTCAAAACATAACTATTTCAAATTCAGTCAAACTCATACAATAATGAACACAGTTAATGCTAATAACATTAACTGTAAACCAAGTACAGGTACAGAGGTTTTCTTTTTTAGAAACAGCCATAGTCTAGGATGATTCTAATTGGTTGCAATGTAACTATAATTGTTTTTTAAACAAAATCCTTGAAAACATTTCATGTTGGAAATGCAAAAAAAAATGTTCAAATCTTAATGTAGTGCAAAAATGAATATTTCTTTCGTTTTTCTCATGAAATTTTCTATTGAAAAATGTAATGAAATAATTTTCCTGAATTTGGACTACAGTTGTTTTTTAGAGGTTGCAATAAGATTTGTCGAGTCGCAAAACAGAATAAAATACCACAAACAATACCCTATACAAAAATTGTACAAAAATAGCATCACTATAATCGAGGAAAATTTCTCTTTCAATAAATTTTAACTATTATTTTCAACACCAATCTATTTCAATACTAACAATGTGTAGAAGTGGCCAAAAGCGTTATACCAGCTTTTTACAAAACAGTTATGAAAAGATAGCCCATTCGACATTTTTTTCAGTGCCAAAAATTAAACAAGAAAAAAATAATCAAATATAACGATCGCAATAACGGTTACTTCCCACTAAATAACATAAATTATAAATATATGCTACACTAGAGCAATTGACCGCCAAGGCCCTCTCTTCTCCTATAACACATAATATGTATTTTTACCTCGTGCAGTTCAAAATTTAAAATTTAAAAAAACAGACCGTAAATACACAATAACAATTATTCGTTTTTAAGAAATAATTTAAACTTAAAGAATAAATATTATCAACAATATTCGCTTGTCAAGCGCCCTATATAGAGAGTACCTAATCAAGATAACCTCAATTTGGAAAAAAAAATTGCCAGATAAATACGTAAAAAAAATATTAATGTAAAAATTTAGAGATAATTTCGAGCAGATTAATTCGAAGTAGTACAGTATTTTTACCCTAAAAGGTACTTGACGCAGTTGTTGTTGTTCAATGCTCACATTATAATTCATTATACAGTGTTTGAAAAATTATGCTGATAATTTTAATCTACTTTTTATCAATGAATGTAAAATGAACAAGAAACGCCCAACTCTAACATTTGCAACACATTATTACTTTCTTTTTCAGTAAGGGAACATGTGTTTTAAAATTAATGTATTTTTTTAAATGATAAGATACAACTATCGATGCTATCACTGGTAACTCATTTAGGAATTGTTTTCTAGCTACTTAAAGAGACCGTAACTTCAGATTGGCCAGAAAACAATAAAACGTGATTTTTTTCAAAATATTCAGCATTCGGGTAGGTTTTACAATAAGGATGTTCAGGATGTTTTAATTTAAGCAATAGGTATATATGCTTGTAAGTAGAGCTAAGTACTACCTGTACTCTGTTCCGGATTAAGGACGAACAGTGAATACGATTTAATAATATGAAAGATAATTCTATACCGTTGTAATATTTATTTGTAAAAATAAAGTTCGATGGCTTGATTACTTTGACCAGTGGTAACTTGATACTAATGATTCTACGCAATGTAACACTGAATCTACCTAATACCTAGATTAGACCTTCATAGACACAAAATTTCTCTCTCAACTTCTAAACAGAAAAAAACAAACAATCTTCGCCAACGATAGTTAGGGCAAGAAAGATTATGTTTGATTTGTTTTTTGAAAAAAAAACTCACCTTCCGAAGGGGTAAAAAACTATCGCACGTAAATATTACGTACAGTAAAGTGGAAATAATCTTCCAACGCAACACAATAATCACTGCACAATAATACTAAGCCAACTTTACTCAATCGCTACTTAGAAAAAAAAAAGAACAAGATAAATCGCTATTATGCAATGAAGATTTTTAAACGAGTAAACCGATAACTTGAAAAGTACGCGTATAATCGAATTATGTACATCCAAGAGTGGAGATATGTATGTAACTATGGTAAGTGTCAAGTAATAGGTATACCTATATTACAACCACTACGTCTGCATGAAAAGCGAATCTATACAACGACAACATCGTATTAACCTATTCACCACAAGCCGATAATTCCCTTGAAGGAAGGCGAAATATATCGAAAATTTAACCAAACATAGGTACCTTGCTTACCTTGACGATTAACTGCAAACTGTCATATTTTTTAAGCATTCAATTAATTATACAAAATATTTACGTTACTTGCTATTAATTAAACGAGGAAAAAATCATTTTAATTGCACATTGCGGTAAATCAAATTGAAACAATGTCGCGCCAATTAACATTAAAAATTGCTTAATGTTAGTAGTGTTTTCATTTTTTTTAACGACGATGCTTCGCTTTATACAACCTCTAAAAAAAAAATGACAAATTCAAGATGGAAATAATCACAATATGAATTAAGAATGGTATTAAGGATCGTACAGAGAGGGGGGGGGGGATCGTCCAATTTATGCGGTTTCCATATAATAGAAAATACGAAACTGTTATATAATAACAGAATAAAATCGTTTCAGGTAAAACGTACTAATAGTAATCTAAGAAAGTAGATAGACTTCCAATTTATTTTAGAAAATTAGATGAATGTGAGACGTGAAGTTCAACCTTTTCAATTCTCATTTTGATGTGGAAACAAATTAAACGTGAAAAAGAAAACTAATTATGGAATTGAGTTTGCAGCAGATCGCAAACACGCAATTTCAGCCACAAGATCCAATTTTAAATTACGAAACCGGGCAAATGTGAGGATTTCAATTTTTTAGACCTCGTAAACTTTTTTTTAATAAGATTTTTTATATTTGAGCTTAGCTCAACTAGATTTTTCAATCTACTCACGTATAATTGAACCAAAAAATTTTTATTTTCAACTTATTCTATTAGCCTTTGATTTTCCATGTCATATTGTTGGCAGATGAGGGGAGGGGATATCAACAAAATCTATGGTTTAAAGTTTTACAAGATCATTACGACCATTTCTGACCATGATAGATTTATTTTTATTTTTATTTTTTAATTTTTCCCCCAAAACTAAAAAATTATTTGCTCAACTTGATACTGACTAAAATCGATCAAATTTGAGGAGTATACTTCAATCGGCGAACCATTTTAAATTCTGCAGTGGGGATGATCTCGGGTCAAAATTCAGTTGTGCCCAAATTTGTAGAAGGAGTCCTGGGATACTAAAATCGCAAAAATTGTTCCTTTTCGATCCAATCGGTAGACAATCCAAAGTTATACAACATATCCTAAAATCAGCCTTCTAGATTAATTGGAAGAAGAGATATGAGAGTTTTCCCCCCTTTTTGACCTTGAAAAAGGTCTATTTTCATCTATCTTTCCTCCGAATTTAGCTAAGAAGTTGAAATTTGGTATGTAATAGGGGCTCTAGATGTGCCTTTTTGCAGTGTTAGACTTTTCAGATTTATTGCGTCCCTTAGAGCCCAGAAATGTGGTTTTTTGTGTTCGATCATCTCATGAATCCCGCATATCAACATTTTTCCAATAAGATTATCAGTTCGAACACATGAGTTTTCTGATATCGCTGTATCGCTGACGTAATAGACCGTAAGAATCTCATCAATACTTGTACAACAGTGGAAAAATGTTACGGTAAACAAGTTGATAAATTATTCAAATCATTTCAGTACCTGTACCTACACTACTTTGGGTCTGTTTTTTTCGCATCCATTATCACGATAATAAAGACTTAAAAGAGTAGGTAATTAAAATTTCTAACTACTAGCCCCATTAAAAAAGAAACAAAAATGGCATCAGTATACAAATATTTGCTTTTTAATCAAGCGGCTAAAAATAATTGTATTTCATAAAGTATTCTTATAATTGTATCGTGAAGTTCAGGAGTGAAATAATCAAACAAAAATTATAAAAATTACACTTATCACTCCTTTGATTTGATGTAACATCAAAAATAATTTTTCCCCTTTCCATTAATCATTCGCAGTTAACGCAAGTTGTATGAAAGTTATATCGATATATTCGAATAATAAATTAAGGCAGACACTTCTGACATAAAAATATGATTTTAAGACGAGTTGGAAATGCTGCCAATATCTGTCTGTTCTTGATATCAATGGCAATGTTATACCTTTCAAAACTAAAAAGTACTTATTAGCTATGAGGAAGGAAACAGCAAAAGTATTTCGGAATAAAATTCAGTATTCTCGCGTTTATATTTGAATTTAAATTTTTTGTATGCGATTGGTAAGAGGGAGGCGCTTCAATTTTTGATTTTTTTTTTAATATCAATTACAGCGGATATAAAAAATTATTTATTTTTTTTTTTGTTTTTCGGAGAGTTCAAAATTATGAAATCATGTAGTCCAGTTTCCTGTCAATAATGTGCTAGCAATAATGATAAGTCCACCAACGCGTAGTCGACAGCCCTCAAATTTATCCCATTTTCTTCCTTCACTCGCCGCGTTTGGTTCAACAGAACGACATAATATGTAAAGTACTATCTGTTATAGATAAGCACACATCCCGCTCAATAATAATATACACTACTTCTAACATAAAATATTAAGATCAGGAATTGGTCAAAATAATAGTACAGTCGAAGTACTGTAACCGTTCGCTCATAATGTGAAAAGTAATTAGACGGCTGATTCTTAATCTAGTTCTAGCTCTTCCCTTTCCGAAAATTCGCCCCTTTTCTTAGAAATGCGCGTAACACCCTTTCTATTGCAGTTCTACAAAAAAAAATTCTAGGCAAAAGTTTCTTCTTGAAGGATTTTTTATATTTCTGATTATTATAAAAATTGCAGCATTTGGAGCAACTTTTGTGCCCCAAATCTCTAAAACGTATTTATCGAAAATCTCAAAATCAAGTTATCCTCGTTTATTATGAAAAATATCACAACACTAGTAATCACAATAAGTATTTGAAATAAAATTTTATATCCAATATGTTAACTGCAATACTTACTTCGCTCCTCACACCAACCGGCAACCCTTCCTATCCACACCAAAGTTCAAAATAAGTAATTCGACCCTGTCTGTCGGTAAAAAAATTCATCATGGAACATATTTGGAGGTCTCTAGAAATATTCTGCTTAATGAATTTTCAAAAAAATGGATAACTGAAACAACAGATACAAGAAGGATGCTCATAAATACCCACTTCATACGATAATTTGACATGAATTTTAAATTTTTAATCATTTGTTTGATTTTTTTTCAAGTCATAACCCCTGTTGACACATGGTTATTGAGAAAAAAAATCGAAAATTTGAATAATATGAACGTGATGAAAAATGTGCATAAGTGACCATTTAGCCCACTGAACGTGAATCTGAGGTTATAGTTTTTAGGAGTGGTTCTTGCGCTTGAAAATATTTCTAGAAGCCCAAAACTGTATTACATGATGAAATTTTTTAACCCACAGACAGGGTCGAATCATTTATTTTGAACGTTGGTATGGGAGGAAGGGAGGGAGTGGGGGGGGGTTAAAGGGGGACAGGTAGGGTAATTGCTGCCGACATGTTAGATGTAGGGTTTTATTCAAAATACTTTTTCTAAGTACTAGTTTTGTGCTACGTTTGATATTTTTCATAATAAACGAGAATAACTTGATTTTGAACATTTCGATAGATACATTTTTGAGATTTAGGGCGTAAAGGTTGCTCCGCGTACAATTTTTGTGATACTCAAAAAAGTAGGAAATCCTTCAAGACGAAACTTTTACTTGGAAAATTTTTTTGTAGAACCAATAAAAAGGGAGTTAGGTGCATTTCTAAAACAGGAGAATCCTCGGAAGGCGAGGAGCTCAAAAAAGTGGCACTCAAGCTTATTTTTGTTTAAATACATTCTAGATTAGGAACCAGTCGTCAAATTGCTTTTTACATTTGATAAGAGCGGAACATTTTTTTTATAGTAATTTGACTATACTTTAATCAACATAGGCGATATTTTAAATTATTTCTATTTTGAGGTTATTCTTTCTATTAATATTGTAAATTCATTTAGTTTGATTCAAAGTTGCGTACTTAAAATCTGTAAACATTCATTGTTAGCCAAATCGCCGAATGTTTTACGATTTCATATTATACATTTTCCACGAAAACATTAAATTACAAAACTACATACATTCAAAACTATATAAAAGTTTGAAAATAAAATAAAAAACTGTTCAACGTTAAAACGTAAACGCATCAAAACAAAAATACCATAGCAACTATGGCTATACGAGTACACTTGAAATATTTAAACTGGAAAGGTATCAATTAGTATTAAAATTTAAGGAATAGATAATACAGTCAAGTTGCAAAGAAAAAAAAATATTAAATACATTTGAAGTTGAACCGAAAGAAAAGAACTTCGATCATAATTCAAGTGTCTGAACGAAATGTTTGAAAAGTACAAATATCGTATGAAAGGCAAATACACTAAAACTCATTCTCAAAGGTTTCTCGATTGTATCAAATAAAAGGAATTTAATAAATTCGAAGAAAAAATGAAAAAGCAGTTTCTACATCCGTTTATAAGGGGAAAAATTTTATACCTTTTGTAATAATGCCGATTCCATATTTTTATTTTATTCGCCGCCAACATTTAAATTGATCGAGTATTTTCATTTTATAAAACCGTTTTTCCCTCCTCGAAATTTCTTGCAACAATTTTTAATATCATCGTCTTGTTACACACATTCGTATGCACCCGCAAAATCACGCCATCTTTCCCTGAGGTAACATTGGAGATATTTTCATTCATTTTTGGTCGCTAAGCTGGACAAAAATATTCGATGCAGGAGTATGGGTACATTTCACACCTAACATCTGCTACGTTTCTTCGGACACGTGTCCTTACATAAAAACAAAACAAGCATGTGTACAAATACGTCTCATCTGGTGTACTGTATTGTAAGATTATAAATCCTTGAAAAATTATCAAGAAAGCAACGAATGAACATTATTTGTAAAAAAGTATCCCTTCACCACCGGCGTTAAATCACAATCAATTTTTCTCAATTGTTGACATGGTCTCCCACTCTTTTCCTTTTATAATTTACTTTTTTACGTGAAATCGTGAAATAAAAAACGTACATTCAACAACTTCCTATAGAATATATAAGCTGAGACTGTTAGGAACCGGCAACCGGAAAATCCATCGTCAATGCACGCTCGTGTATTACTCGGCTTGGCCGTTGAAATATGAAACAATTATTACTTCATGTAAGTAAGTAATAGGTACCTAGACCTACCTACATTAAATTAAGGGTATTCTAATGATCGGAAGAATATCGTCAAAATGTTGCATTAACTCATTGGAACATACAACTTGAAAATATTTCAAAATACATTTCGGATCACGTTGACAGACAACATTGCATATTTTCTTTAGGAATGTCCCACGTTGCTAAAGAAGAAGTACGCTCACGATCAGTCTTGAAATAATTGTTTTCGAAAATAATCAGATAATTCGACGTACATGCATCAGTACATATTTTTATGCATCCTTCAGCAAACCACAATTTATCGTCAAGTCATACTACAATAACTAGATACGTGTATAATGAATATTCAATTGAAAGGATCCGAATACAAAACATTTATCACCGTTTGAATTCACCGTGTGTACTTTCAATGCGTGCGAAAACTAGTCTCTTCATCATACAATACGACAATACTGCTGAAATAACAACTACATTATGCAGCTTCACAGCAACCAGCCGACCAGAAACCAATGTTGAAACACTATATCTCAAAAACTAATTATTCGATTAATAAGAGTTATCAACGCCAGTGTACGTCTAAGATTATAAGTAATGATGTAAGCAAAGCATTTGACCATTTCCTTCTTTCCTTTTTTTCAAATAAAATGGCTAGTAGTAAACAATACATTAATAATAATTAGTTGAATCGTATTGAAAAGGAAAATTATTAATGACAAGA
Organism: Ferrisia virgata; assembly: GCA_900060175.1. Classification (NCBI taxonomy): domain Eukaryota; kingdom Metazoa; phylum Arthropoda; class Insecta; order Hemiptera; family Pseudococcidae; genus Ferrisia; species Ferrisia virgata. Next base: position 79,383 of record FIZR01020966.1, on the reverse strand, counting down.
GTGTAAATTAACGAATTCGAATAATTTGAGTGGCACATTTAGCGGTATATAAAGCCGGTCGCCAAACGTATGTCATTGTCATTCGCCAGAACCTCAATTAACACGAACTGTAGCAAATTACTAACGGTTTAGGATTCAGCATACAAGTACAAAACAAATGCACCACAGACCAATGTACATACATATGCGGTACATGTGTTTTAATATAAAAATACAGCACTTTGTAGTAAATTTTCACTTTTTCATATCATCTTACATTATCATTTTACATCATATACATATTATACATATATGCTTGAAGTTATCAGCAGCTCAGCACTGATTAGTATATTAGAGCCAAGCGTTAAATTCATCCCGATATAGTAGATAACGAAAAATATGAAGTTCGTCGATCGATATCGAGTTCAAATAAATAAGAAATAAGGATATTGAAAATTTAAATTACATATTTACATCGCGTTTTTTTGTAGTGTGCATTCGTATTATAAAAATAATTATCCGTTAGAATCGCATAGCAGTTGCTATTGGCAACATTGTAAAATGCCGTTAACGAAATAACCCGATGACGTTTTGTTAAATCGCACAACGATCATCGCTACTGAGAAGCTGAACATTGTAAAATATGTAATTTATAAATTTTCAATAACTTCTTCTTCTATTTGAACATTATACTATATACTTGGTCGATTCATTGCTACGAAAATAATCAAATGAGAGAAACAACGTGTGATGATGATGTTCGGTTTAATACTTATGTGGAATCAGAGCGGCGAGAATATTACTAACCCAAAAACGTTCGCTATCAAACACAATATGTAAGTATGAATTGGGTGCGATAAAATATTAATTACATAGATCAATACGTCAGTATTAAATGTTTTCTTACCGTTTTTTAAATGACAATCAAATAAGTCACGAAGCAACGGTGAATAGATGAATGTATTCGGGTAATGATGGCTTAACAGGAATAGCGAACACCAATTTACGTTTCAAACAAACATGTCCGATAAGACTATTACATATTTAGCGAAAAATCATTTTTATACGAGCATTTTTATGAAAAAAATACGCATCGACGTATTCACAATCATACATACATATTATGTATTTTACATACAAATAAACTTAACTTCTTTTCAAAAAAAAATGACGCGAAACACGCAGCATTGATGAACGAACTCATGCCTTTACTAGGTGAAATCGTTCGATTGCCGTACGCATTCGTTCATTCATTCCACCACCATCGTTACAATGGTCTATTTTTGCGCAGGGTTGCCATGCACGCCAATTTCCCGTTTTAATCGAAATTGTGAATTTGCATCGCTGAAAAAATAATTTTCTCGCATTCTCAGTAGGTACTAATTTATCCATAAACACTACTTAAATTATTTTTTTTTTAAATCATTGTATTACGTTTTTCAATGAAATCGTATATCTAGTAAAAATAATTTTTTGACGGTAATTTTACAGGTAACTAATGTATTGATTTTTTAAGCGAATTTCTACTATAGAAAAAACTTCAAAACTTCAATAAACGGAAGTTGGGCTCGAATATAGTTGATGCAGAAGAAATTAATTCTACAAGACAGATAAGAATAATTGCAGTTTCAGCTGATACGCTATTTTCAAAAGATTTTTTTTTTATGAGCAGAAAAAAGTCGGAACTTTTTTTCACTCATTTATTATAACACGTTTAAAATTATGAACATTATACTTATTAATTATTTTTTTGAATTTACATGGCTGTAAATTTATGAAAGTATATAAATTAAATTTTTGCGAATAAAATGGAAGTGGATAAAAGTGTTGTAAATTTAAAATATTAATTTAATTGAATGCAAAAATTTTCTATTGATTATTTTTTATTTGATATATTTCATTCAAAACACATATTGATATCATCTGATATGTTTTTGAATATTTTAGGAAGGGCAGTGAATATTTCTGTTCATAGAACAATGACAATTTTACGTTAGGTACATTGTGAATAAAATAATCCATTATGAGTACGTAGACATACGTGGTTTTTTTTTTCTTCAACAATATTTTAAAGTAATTTTATTGCTGTTTTCAAAAATCCTGTTCATTTTTTTAGCCCCATAATGCTTTTGTATAGGCTACCACTATCACCAAGATGTTCGTGGTGTATTAAGTATGTTTTTAAAAAAGATATCTACAAATAATTCGAATTTTTGTACAAGTATTCTTTTGACATTTAAGCTTCAACTGTGATCTAAGTGTACCTAACATGTTGTTTGAGAGGTTTCAAAAACGGCAGGTTCGTTTTAGGGGTAGGTGTACCTATTTTAATAACGCGGCGAGTGTGGAAATATAAAAAATTGATGTTTTAAATTATTTACGAGGTCATCTTTTTTTTTTTTTTTTTACTGAATAAGTTTTTACGATATGTGCTTAAACAAGGAATAGAAAAAATTGAAGAAATTTTAAGCGATCTTCAATTCATAAAAGAATTTGAAACTCGGGGTAATTTATGCAAATAAATGTAAATTATTCGACGGTTTGTAAATAGAAAAACGCACGTTAAACATACAGCTCATTGATGAGATATCAATGAAACAATGTAATAGGCAATTAAGAATCATTGACAGCATATTCTATTATTATACCTGAACCTAATTATATTATTATATTAATATAAAAACAATAAAATAACATGGGAATTGAAGCCCTAACGCAAAGGTAACACTGAAATTCCACAACAAACTCCTTCTACAAAATAATGCTCTGATATTGGATCGGCATCAGGTGTAACAGTAACACAGGTATACTATAGCATGCTTCCCCACCTACAATTCAACTACCCTTGAAGGAATCACATGTCGCCTATAAAAGGACCTTAAAGATTCAATATTTTAAAAGTATCGTTTCTGAGGTGTAAGACAACCTGTTGCGAATCCGGTTACAATTTTCCGCACCGTGATCAATTTTCGAAATTTTTATACATTTAATTTTCTAATCAAGTTTTCATTTACATGAACAATTTTTATATTGATAATTTTTCATTAAAACTTTTTCAATTTTTTTCAACATGGCTTTACGTTTTGGAAGATTTTGGAATTATTTTGACGTTATGACTTTATCATTAATTGCTGTTTGTTTAAGCATAATATTATTTTATAGAAAGTCTAAAAATTTGCCACCCGGCCCTTGGGGCTTACCCTTCGTCGGATATTTGTGTTCAATCATCAATGAAAATGTTCACGATAAATATTTAGAACTATCTAAAAAATACGGAAAAATATTTTCGGTTAAATTGGGTCAGAAAAATGTGGTCATTATTTCTGATCCTCGTATGATCAAAGAAGCTTTCAATAAAGAGGAATTCAGTGGAAGGCCTTCAAATGAATTTTATAAATTACTTGGAGGCTATGGTGAGTAATTTTTTTAATATTATTATTATTTATTCGTTTCGATTTTTTTTCGTGAAATTTTTTTATTTTTTTCAATTGATTCTTAATTGAATTGTATCTACGTATTCGTTAAAAATCATTTTTTGGAAGAAAATTAATCGATGTCCCTCTTGTCTAGGTGTATAACGGTCGTTTTTTTTTTTTTGTTGACATTATTTATTTGTTTATAACGTGAAATCATTACGATATATTATTTTTAATTTTCAGCATACACTTCGTGGTATGCAAAATTATTTGAATATTTTTATTCAATTTTTTATTCTAGAGTAAATTTGAAGTTTCAGAAATATTTCTTGTGTATTATGGTATTAGCTCTATAATCACTTGAACTAAATTATGTTTTTTCTATTTGTAAATCTGTGAATGTACAATGAACGTTCTAAAGAAATAGAATTGTGATTTCTTGAATTACTCAATGGTAGCGAATAAAAATTGCGTTTTTTTCAATCTACCTTTTATTTTATTCTGTTCGATGCTGTACCATGAATTAACTTTACGTCTTCTAATTTTATCATTGAATACGTATGTGTGTGTACTCTTACGCACTAGCATTTATCATGTTATCAATGAGTAACTTTTTTTATTTAAAAAAAAAGTTTTATTACGTTGATGTGAATTTTTCTCTAATTATCGAATTTATCAGTTTTTAAAATTACGTAATTAACGTACTTCTAAAATATTTTATGCAAAATAAAATTATCGATTTTTTGAATGACTGAAAACCTTTTACTACACAGATGTTTCTTTTAAATTCAAAGTATCGAGTTAAAAAATCAAAATAACGATAAATTTTATCATTTTCCACTATTCTAATTCTAAATCTTGAGAAATTTCAATATATTAGTGATAAAGGTAAAAGTATGCCAATAATACTTGAATTCAGTGCCAACGTGTTTATTAAATTTTATCATAAATAAATTTATTAATTAATTTACACAACGAATAAGATATATTCAAAATTTAATCGCAAAAACCACTTTAAAATAAACCTCTTGAAATGCGTACGTATGCTTGTATAGAATCATTCATTTGCTACTTCCTCTCCCCTTAAAAATGTCTATGTATCCACTTTTGCTGAATATATTGAAATTATAACCAACAGAAGAGCCTATCTATATTCATAATGATTTTGTACGGTGGCATCACATCTTTTTATTTTTTTTTATTTTTACTTTTTTTTTCGAAAATTATGATGGAATGCATTTATTATGAATTTGTGTGAGAAACAATAAAATGTAAAAATTGATTTCAAAAGATGGCTCATATCTTATCAATATCGAGCTTTCCTGATATGTATGGATTATGCAACTCTTTTAACACTTATGTTTGAATTAATGCGAGCATAATGGAATTGCATTCTATTGCGGAAGAAAACGAGTTTACCTTCGATAATGACTATTAAACTTTTAATATACATTCCGTTAAGGTTTTATGTTTGTAAATAAATAAATAAATAAACAAATGAATAATGCTTGCAATAAATAATAAGAAATGTAGGTAATAACGGAATACTCATTTTTCCATATTTCTATCTCGTGTGATTTAATGAAATTGCCTATATTTTTTAAAACAAAAAACGAATACCTATATTAAATACTGTTATGATAACACTTGAAAAAAAAAAAACAAAATGGAACAGAATCATTAAAATGATCATTTTTAGTTTTTTCCCTCATTCATATAGGAATTCAAAATTTACAAATGCTCTCCATATCCAATTCAACATATTATAAAAAGTTTGCCTCTGTGAAAATTCTAAATCTATGTGAATGCATCCTTTAAAGTGAACATCAGGTGCCTCTCACTAACCAATATCAAACTTTCAGTTGATATTCCATCTTAGCATCCTAAAAAATGTAAATAACTTAAAACAAGCGATTTTTGTAGGTAAATCAATGAAGAGTCGTCGCTCACATGTTATGTTTATCAAGTTGCCACCGTGAACATTATAAGGCGTATCATACTATCCTTTCTTGTTCAGTTCAAATGTATAATTATGTAGTGCCTATCTCCTAGGTACCAACCTATTTCTTATTTTAGAAAAACTAAACAAATTATTTATCAAAATAATGAATTGTAAAAAAAAAATTATTAAATGAAGAATTTAAGAGTAAAATTTCAATAAATTCACGTTGAAAAAAAATGTTATAGAATTTATCGATCGAAAAATCGATAACTATTGCATAATAAATTTCTTACGTCCACTTTCACCTGTTCGACGTATCGTCTATTGTGAATTACTTTTTAATTTCGAACAGTTGTTCGTCAAAAAATAAAAAATGAAAAAAACCGCGTAAATGAGTAAATTTAAGTAGCATCTATTTTGGTACAAAAATTGCATGTACTTAGAAATGATTGACTTGAAAAGAATTTAGATTTTTTTATGATCGGTTCCTCCCACTTACACGTGTCTACCTAAACTGCAACTATTTAAAAAATCTTTTTTGTATTGGAGGGAAAAAAATTAAAAGCTTTGAAATCTTTGATTAAAAGTAAACACTCGGTGTAAATTACATATCAATTATGTATTTTAAAAATAATTTCACCAATGCATTGTAATTTTCTGCCACGTCATAAATCATAATTAACAACGGTGTAAAAATTGATAGGTTAGATAATAATAACACGTTAAGAACGAGTTTAAGACTAGCGCTCAAATAATTTACGATTAAGGCAGGTTGAAGCGGATAGCCTCCTCTCTTCATTGATCAGCCTAGACTGTGCCTACTATGGTCACCCAAAATAATCTGGCGCCTCGTGTGAGCAAGTTATTCTCTAAGGAAGTTTGCAAAGTTGTCTGACTTCTATTTTCTGAAACCTCTTTCCATCAAGTGTTAGCCAGACTAGACCGCATCGCACGTTCCTCGTCTGGTTACATTTTTTTTTTTTTTTTTTTTCGAAGCAGGTTTATCAATATTTACCAATCATATGTGAAAGCGATAAATTTTGGACGAATGAGTACTTTCTAAAGTAAAAAAGAGTAATTGTTAATTTTTTCTTTGTTTTCCTTTTTTTGTGTGTGTACTTTCCAATTGGTACGTTACGTGCGATTTCATCGTGCCTAATCATTAGACGAAACATAAATTTGGAATAAATTTATTTAAACCAAGTAAATAAACAAAAAAAAGATGGTCAATTTTCAAAAATTTTAAGAAATTGAAAACCATTATTCAATTTTACATGAATTTTTGATACGTGTTTCTTAAATTAATTATAATTACTTGATGTACGTGATTATAATGAAATACCTAATTCGTTACCTATGTATTTTTTTAAAGGTATTATCAATACGCAAGGTCATATTTGGAAAGAACAGCGAAGATTTTTGCACGCTTGTCTACGATGGTTCGGTATGACGATTTTTAATAGAAAAAATAATAATCAGTTGGAAAGCAGAATCATGGTAAGTGTAAACATAAAACTTTATTCAATTGGTTGTCGAATTTTAGTCGGCAATTCGAAGTATAATATCGGCGATTTAATTTTTCAGGGTGAAGTGAGATTATTGTTGGAAAATCAGAAAAATCAAAAAGGCCGAGCAATCGATTTAAATCACAGTTTCGTCATCTCAATTAGCAACGTTATCTGCTCGCTGTTAATGAGTGTACGGTTCAGTTTCAACGATCCAGTTTTTAAAAACCTAATGTTAAAAATGGAAGAAGGCTTCAGACTTTTCGGCGGAATCGTGCTGCTGAATTATTTTCCATTTTTACGTTTTTTCCCGTACTTTTTGAAAGAGTTCAAGAAAATTGACGAGAACAAAAAACAAACGCATCAATTTTTCCAAAACATAATCGACGACCATAAGAGATCATTCAACGAATCGAACACCAGAGACGTTTTAGATTTTTATTTATCAGAAATACAAAGAGCCGAGCGTAACGGTAACAGTAAAAACCTGTTCGATGGCAAGGATCATAATTCTCAAATAAGGCAAATTATCGTCGATCTATACACAGCTGGTATGGAAACAACTAAGACGACCTTACACTGGAGCATAATATACATGCTACATTATCCGGACATCGCTAAATCCATTCAAGCTGAATTAGACGCTGTGGTGGGAAGAAAACGACTACCAACTTTCGAAGATTTGCCATATTTACCAATCACCGAATCGACTATATTAGAAGTTTTAAGAAAATCTAGTGTTGTACCGTTAGGAAATTCGCACGCTACTATGAAGTAAGCATTCGCATTAATTATCTACAATTTACCGCCTGAGGTTATTCATTTCTTTCTTAATTGGCACTCGACTTATTGATTTGTTGAATCACGTGGCTTTTAACCATTTAATAATCATTTAATCGTGCTTACCTTTAAAAGAAGTTCACACGAGTATTTCATCCTTTAGGCTTGATACGATCGTCATGGCTGCCCAGTACTGTACTGAATACATGTACAAACTTTAAAATTTACAACGTCGTGGATTGCCGATAGAGCTCAAATTTTCCTACCATTCGAATATACAAACGTATAGGCCTATGTTTGAATTTTATTTGCTTCGCGCGCGTTTAAACCATGTTACGATTTTTCGTTGATAGTCTGTAGTCAGCACTCATTAAGCGGTTAAATGCTCATGTGTGAACGTATCTTTATTTTTATGAATGATTTCTACTTCTGTTGGATCTTATACTGCTTAGGCTAGGCATTGCAAACACTTTATACGTTCTGATAAATTACGTAATATATATCTAATACCTACTACAAATGTAACAGTTGGTTATACTAACGTTTGTTATTCTTTTTGTTCGTTTAGAGATGTCAATTTCAGAGGATACAGAATTCCTAAAAATACGGAAATCGTTCCATTGCTTTATGCAGTCAATAACGATCCAAATTTATGGGAATCGCCCGAAAAATTTTTACCTAGTCGTTTTTTAAACTCCGAAGGCAGAGTAACTAAGCCAGATCACTTCATACCTTTTGGAATAGGTAAGTTGATTATCAATTGTCATTCAACGATTGGCTTAATTATTGAAGAATTACCTACTTAGAATACGTAGTTGTAGTTGTATTACGTTAGGGAGATCTTTTATAGCTCACGAAAGATGATAGGTTTGGCATTGTCTGCGGTGTACTTCCCATTCCTCTGCTCTCTTCATGCTTCTTCGTGAATAATTTTTAACATCAATTCAAAGTCATTGCAACCGAAAATAATAGATTCGATCAATTCTCTACGAAATTAATATTATTAAGGTATTTCTACGCGATATCTAATTAATTCATTGAAAAAGATTTTTAAGGCGCCAATTCTGCGCTTTTTATTTTCAATGACTAAAGCGAAAATTAGGATTCTATCGCTCGAAACCCATTGAAAAACATACTCGCTGTTTAATTACAGGTGCTACACTGCTGTATGATATAGTAGGTGTCCGTAAATTACACCTCATCATCATTTATGAATGTAATTATTTAAAACATATCCAGCTGTAGCTATATCTGTTTGTATCTCAAATGATCATTTATAATTGAATCACTAGTAGTAATATTTAATTATTTGGACACTTTTATTCTTGTTAAATTTTTTCTCCATTTTTTTTTTCAACGAGTAAAAATCTGATGAAATATTGATCAACGAAGATATGATTAAAATTCTATTTCACAATCGGATCAAAAAACGTGATCAATTTGATGTAACTATATTCCGCATCATCGTCATTTAATAACTTTTATTATTAGTATTTTTCCGATGTTGAAAAAAAAAAAAAAAAAAAAAAAAAAAAAAAAAAACGCCTCGAGGCTTTTAACCATTACTAAAGCAATTGGTCCTTGCTACGAGCCACCAGTGTAAAGCTACGTTAATGAAAACAATGCTTGATTTTCTTTTTATGCTTACCTTCGAGAACGTTCGAGTGATCGAGGTTGGAAAAAAATTTCAAAGTTCAAAGACCTTAGAATTTATATATTGATAACTCGTCGTATTCTTCGAATATAGAAATTAATGTTTTAATGAATTGCCTATCGATTGGTTTTTCTATAGGTACTTAGTCTATATTATTTATTCGTAATAATTTAAATAATGGGTACCTATTTAAGTATAGTACTCAGGTAACACCCTCGCCCTCCAAATACACCTTTTTTTTTCAATAAGCGCTAATGAATCTTTTTCTGGTTTGTTTTGTTTTGCACAGGAAGAAGAACTTGTTTAGGAGAATTTCTTGCTCGGATGGAGATATTTTTATTTTTCGCGTGTATTTTACATACGTTTGAAATTCAATTACCCGAAGGACATACTTTACCAAGTCTAGAGGGATATTTTGGAATCACGTTAAATCCCGGTGCTTATAAGGTTAGTCATCGTTGTACTTATTTCTATGTAGGCCTAAAATATATACCTAAACTAACGAGAATCTAGAATTTCAACTAAATTATTTTTTATTTATAGGTGCAGTTAATCGAACGACCTTTCTTAGACGATGTAAATGCTTCATCGGTATTACCAGAAATTCTCAGTACCAAACGAATGCCAGTTGGTTCGCATTAAATTGTAATTTAATCGCAGACCGCTAAAAAGTTCCTACATATCACTATGTGATTACCTCCTAATTTAAATTAAAAAATTTGTATTTATAAGAATAGATTTTAATATACAGATATCTCTACCCTTCAACTGAACTGGTCAACATCTCAGGTTGACGGAATTCGCATTTATAAATAAGGCATAAGGTGGTAATGAATGTTTTAAAAATTTCTCGTGATACAAATAATAAGTAAATATGTATATTGCTAGTCCTTTTTAAATTATCAGATTTTGTTAACTTACTGCAGAAAAATAAAACAAATTATTACAATGATATTGTGATAAGGGCTGTGATCATCAAACTATAAATCGAAATCTACATAGATATTAACGCAATTTGAAGATTTAAAAAATAATAATAATAATAAATATGTAACGTTAGCCCTTTGCGAATAAAATAATAAATACGTATCGATAAAACCACCTTCCTTTTGGATTTTTTTCTTTTGATTGAAATAGATCCAGAGGGATTTTGTAAGTTCCTTCAATTGTGATAAATAAAAATTCGAAACATTTTATATAAATACTTATACTTATTTTTTTCTCTCTCATAAGTTATATATTATTTATAACTTTATATTTTATATATTTTACAACACATTAAATGCGATTTGCCCCGGTGATTAATATGCCAGTTCTGTTGAATGTATTAATATTGTTTTTATGCCTATTTTGTTTGTGCAAGTACCTACCTACAGGTACGTGGTGAAATCTCGAAGATGTGTACGAGTACGTTAGTCGGATGAGACTATATTATTAATGTAATACGATTTGGTAGTATGTTATTAACGCTGGCATGTAGTTTTAGATAATTTAAACAGTTTACAAGTTTGTATCGGAAGGAAACGTTACGCTTATTCTAATAATTTCCGTGTCAACAAGTTTTTCAGTGTTTGAATTACGATTTAATTCGTAATTTTATAAGCTCGCGTGCCATTTAATTATAAAATGATTAGAACTAAAATGTGTAAATATTACCTAGTTATAGACATAGTCATTAGAATTAAAATTTATCTATATTGAAGCGAAGTAAACTGACGGTCTAGGATAATATGATCGTCATCAGATCGCGCAGATTTGCTCCTCGTATTTTGTAGGTATTCAGTATTACCATTTTTGCTCAATTGTTATAATTAAGTTGTTATGTTTTAAAATCGATTTGATTTTTCGTATACAATGTACCGTGTACATAATTTATCGAAGAATTTTATGTTAAAATCTCAAATAGCTCTGACTTACGTAACTTTTGATCTGCCATACCGACTAAAATTTGTACACAATATTTCTTATCCACAACTGTAAATGTATAAAATCACTCTTCAGATTTGTGCAAAATATTTTAAATTGATTTTTTACGTGTCTGAACATCAATAAAGAGTTCAATTTGTGAAAAGCGAATTTAATTTTTATTTAAACTACACCAGTGTTGACTACCACTCGAGTTTATTAAAACTGTTTATTATGTTTACTTACGAAGATGGTTTATTGATTAAAGCAATTCTGCAGAGCTTCTGAAAAAACGGCCGAAATTTTTACTAGAATTTAATTAGGTATATCTAATTTTAAAATGGAATTTTTATCGAAAAATTCTACACAAAAATTAGTTTAAATTTGTGATTTTTCTAATACCTAGTACAACATTTGTTGCCAGAAAGATCAATTCATTGAAAGCTCCAGCGTCAATTCATTAAAATTTGAAAAAAATTAGAGAAAAAAATTACGATATTAGTGTCTGTGTAGTATTTCTCGTATCGTTAAACAAAAAACCAAAACAAAAAATTTCTCCAATTTCTTAGATAATTTTTGGCTAATTTTTTACTATCCAAGTACTTACCATTTTTAAATTAGAAATTTCTTTATGCTAATTAAACGCCCACAACATAGGTATATTATATGCTTACCTTTCATTTCCGAAGAATCTATCAAATGTTGATGTGAAAGTATCAAACTAGCGGTTCGTATGTGTATAAGAAAAAATTTTGACGTAATGCTACGAGCCTGGGCCTCGAGTGACATTGATTTTTTTGTGATACGTACGCACTTGGAACGTTTCATTTCGCGATTTTTTGCAGAATCTAATCCCTTTCCACCATCTTTACATTTTTTTTGGTTTTTTATTCGTTCGATTCAAGATTTATGCTAAATTAAAAAACCAGCAGTGTAGAGTAATTAGAGCAGAAAAAATTTTTCTCAACGTTTATGATTCAGAAAAATCAATTTTGTATCGCTGAACCACTTTCGTACACGCCCAAAAATAAATTTATTTTTCTAATTATCTACATTTTCTACTTCCAAAACCAGACTTTGTCATTTTATTATGATTTCCATTCGAAAAAATTTATTCCGCTGAAAATTTTGTCCAGCTACATTTATTCGATAATATTTTCTAAATACTGGTCTGTTTTTCCATTCTTGCAATAATTTTCCATCGTCGCACTACTAGTAACGAGGCATTTATTTTTATACCGATTCTTAGAATTAATAGGTACCCAAGTTTATACGTATATATATTTTCAAGTAAATATATTTATACTCATACTCGTCGTACCAGAGTAACATTATTAAGTATTGAACGACCTCTACGCTTCCAGAGTACAACGTAAAACTATTTATAAATAAATCGATGGATGAATTTACATTTAATAGTTGTCAGTATATGCATTCTGTAATGTCGATGACTTTTTTTTGTTTGTCATCATCGGGATTCATAAAATATAGGTTTACTCATTCGCCCATTAAAGGCAAATAAGGATAATAACCACCTATTTTTAAACATTTTTCGGTTTAGTAGGTACCTCTACATAGCAAATGACCTTTATACAAAACTTTGTAATGCTGTAAAAACTAGCAGAGTGAAATAAATGTAGGTAGTAAATAGGCAGCTAGGTACCAGCTAAAAATAGAATTATTATTAATACACACTTAATTATTGAATATAAATTTATACGTTAAACCTTATTCTGCAGCTTGTGAAAAAAATTTTGCAATGATCTTTTTAATGTTATCGTTTAGTTTTATTTTTATGAAATTCTGAAATCAAACCCTTTATAAATATTTACAAATTACTCGTACGTTTTCATTAATTAGTTACAGCAACATGAAAAATACCTTAACCTTACTACGTAAAATGAAACCTAGAGGTGAGTGTAGGCCTTACCAAGATGAAAGGTAGGAATTAGCATTAAAGCAACAGTAAAACATCCAGCACCATTTCACAGTACCTTACCTGCCTAATTTTAATTGCATAAAAAACGTATTACGTATAAAAGCTTTTTATTCTTCGTACCTTGCCGAATTTTTTTCTGAGAATTAAATACCTACTCGTAGCAAGTGAGCCGTAGACTCGAAAAAAATATATTGTAAGATCAACTACCTTCCTCTCTCGTAACTTATTTTTTTAATGAAAAATTATTCACCTTCCTATTCTTTCCATCAGTCGATAAACCAAACTGTAAGATCAAATTTTTACATACGTATTTAATGCACCGTCAGAAAACTAATAGAGTGTTTAAAAAGTGAAAAGAATTCAGAAAAATCAATCAAACTGGCCGAAATAGGTGGATACTCTACGATAGCCGATAGCCTAAATTTTATGAAGAAATTCAGGCTAGAAAAAAATAGCTCTGCGCCTATGCCTACTTTAATTCATTAAACGTAACTTGTTTAAACACGACCAAATATCGATGACCCACGCGAATTTCTTATTGGCATATGTTCCCCTCAGCATCTACAAGTAAGTTCACCTAAAATAACACACTTCACATAGGTTTAGTACTTTAGCGTATTATTTGCATTTTTTTTTTTTTTTAAGTTCTTATTTTGGGAAGTAACGGAGTACATTCTAGTACGAGTAATACCGGTATTCCTTGTACGATATTTCGAGTGCACTGAAATGCAACATTGCTATTTCTTGAGATCGTAAAAGACGTAACTATATAAATATGACTAAGTAATGGGTATCCCCATTCTTATTTTCATACATACACAATTACACACATACCTGCATTTATGCCTACACTATGTACGTATATTTTATCAAACGAAGGCATTCACGTAGTCATGATTTCCTTGACTAAATTTTTCCGAGGTCTGTTAAATCTATGGCTATAGGTATTACGTTGATGCACCTACAAGTACGCATAAAGTAATATAAAAATTATATGGCGTATTAAATAGGCCTATATGCAGATATAGGACTCAAAAGTAAATTTTTTTCAAAAAATTCAAACAGTTCAAAAAACCTCAACGGCGAATAAAATTTCCATAAAAAAAAAAAAAAAAAAAAAAAAAAAAAAAAAAAAAAAAAAAAACGGAAAAAGTTCACAAAAAAAGATCATTGTGTAGTAGGTAACTGAATACTTGGTATTGTTTTAAAAAGAAAATAACAGTTCATGCTCTCCGTTAATATTGAATAAATACTTTTTTCATCGGTACATAGTGCGAATCATCATAATGAACGATTCAATAATCAAGGATCCATAAAATGATATACTGGGTAATATATAGGTTAAAATGCGTCTTCAGAAAACGCCTAGTTTCAATTGCGGGAAACGTTAAATAAGTGATATTGATTTAATGAGTTGAACAGTGAGATGGAAGCCAAGTCACCAGTAACCCAGTGCTGGAAGAAGCCTGTTTTGTTTTGTCCTAGAATGTCAAGGCGGCTAGACAGGTCTGGCCCGAAGCATCATCACTAGACTTGGGCTAATGACCCTTTCTCGTTACGAAATGCAACTTTCAGCTATAAAACCGTAAAACACAGATGATAAGATATCAAACAATATTCACGGAATATTGCGGCGTCTTTATTACACTTATCACGCGTATTTTTTTTTTCAACTTTCGAAACACCAAATTTCCAAATTAAAGGGTACGAAATTTGATCGTAATACGATTTGCTTTTTTTTTTGGTATTTTTTTAACACACTATACAGGCCTAAATATGCTCGTAATGTACCTGCCTAGTGTCAAGTGAAAACTCAATGTTATTCAAATCTAGTCATAATTTTAAAATTTTGCAGCGAACTTTTCAACTTACTTAAACTGCATTACATTTTAATCTTACGTAATCTGATTATTGAAACTATTAAATTCAAGGATGACGGCTAAATAGGTCAATAATGCCGCTTCCTTTACGTTTTTTTTTCTTTTCTCAATTTTTTTTTCATCGTACTTTTTCAAACGAGCCAATCAAGTTATTTTTTACTCATAATTTTCTCCTTTCTTTTTTTTTTGCTTTTGAAAAAAAAACCATTCGAATTCATTATTGAAAAACACCGATAGACGGGCGGTTAGTTGCAGTTTTAAACATGGAAAATCGTTTCTAAAAAAATTTTGTCAAAATAAATACCTACCTAGATGATATTAATTTTGAGTAGAGGTATCAATTTTTTAATTTTTTTTTTCTTCAAAGCATCCTCTTCTTTTCATAACTTCGTCGTGATTTCGTAACATGTATGTCTACTACAGCTCACAAAATTGTGCGCGGAAACGCGGTTGTTTTTTTCTCGCTTTTAAATGAATTATATAATTTATTATAACCATCTCATAATAACGTCAGAAAATTTGAAGGTACTGTCGCCGGATTTGTTTACGCAACTGTTCGAATTGATCGTAAAATATGATGCATAATGAAATATTGGCTCGAGCATTTGATATTAGCTTGCTACCTACAACAGCTATTAATATAAGGTTGGCGATATAAAAATTGTAAATACTTATCTATATCTACTACGTACCTCGTACCAATAAAAAGGAAATTCAAATTGGTCCAAAATCGCTAATCTTTATGTAGGTACTCGTACGTGTTTATTATATAGGCTTTATCATAATATTATATACCCACACCGCTTTTTATTATACCACTCACCTGATGCTGATACACACCTGTTCACAACTAGGTACTTGGTTAAGAGATCAACAACCTGAAGCCTTTCACAGCGTCATTTATTACTGTCGCATTAGTGAGGCGAAAAGTCAAACCTGTGTGTCTCCGAAATACACAACTAAAACCTGTACTTTTAATTACATTAGACGGATCACAACAACCTACTCTTAGAAAGTGGTAGGTATATATTGATGATAAATCATTTTGGAAGTTGTATCTCTCTCTTTTTCAGTTTACATATCAAATCTATTACTTACTTATCTATTGAAAAAATATCATAAATTGTAGTGGTTAGTAAATATGCGAAAAAAAAAACAGGCTTAAAAATTCTGTTGCCGATAGAACTACCAACAAATGCGCAATGGTTTATTTAGAATCGGTACTACACACATCTTAGGCAGTAGCCATGTATTACGTACCTATGTATCCATAAAATCTAGGCAGTTCACTCGTAAGTTACGTTATTACTCTTCAGATAGTACGCAAGGGAGTTGAGAAAAATGGTAAAATGTTCGACCAATTAAAGTAACCATCAAATCACAAAAGCTTTTTAACTTGAAAGTATGAAAATTTAGATTATATCGTAAACCCTTTAACCTATCAAAAATTTAGAGATATATTATCAATTGGAAACTTTACTTTTTATAGTTTTGTCTCTAAGTAAATTTTTTCCAGACGCACCTTTCTGAAGAAAATTCAAAATTTTAAATTTACGACATTCGTAAAGTCGGCGAATTTCAGACTCATTAATAATAGCGGAATTCTGCATTTCAAAATGGATCCGCGCAGAGGGGGCGTTAAAATTTTTTTTTTTTATTCGTATTAACAAAAAACTCACATTCTTTAAAAGACCTGGCAACTGGAAGCCTGGAATCTCAAATTAAGTTTACAAATACGTCATCTAATTTTTTTCATAGGTTTCTAGAACTGGAAAATGATGAGAAACGCAGAATTGTACTTTTTTTTAGTCTGATTTTTCATGTCATATTGTCAATGAAAACTAGTCTGTTACGGTTAATCGACTTACGAATAATGAGGGGGAGGGGGGAAGATCAACAAAATCCGTTTTGGGGTTCTGGAACACCATTACGATTATTTTTGACTCTGTCAGATATTTTTTTTATTTATTTTTTTTGTTCTTGAAACTAAAAAATTATTTGTTCAGCTCGATACTGATCAGAATTGATCAAATTTGGGAAATAAGCTTCAAACTCCGAGGTCAATTAGAAAGGGAGATTTAAGTGATTTCCCCTCTTTGATTTTGAAAAAGGGTGCTGTTCCTCTCCTATCTTTCTTCCAATTTAGGTTGGAAGTTGAAATATGGTATGTAGATTTAGTAAAGGTCCAAATATTTCACGAAAACCATGCTGAAATTCGCGATGCTTTTTTTTTAATTTTTTATTCATGTTGTGAATATTTTAAGACGTGCATTTACGTTAGTTTTATGAACGAGACGAGGAAACATTTTAATACCCGAGAACAAAGCGAGGAAGACAATTGTCTCGAATTTTGAGTGTAGAATATTTGAAAATCACTTACAACCATAATTTTTATTATAATTTTTACCATAATCGGTCGCCCCGAAGAAGTCAGCCTTCTGAGAGAAGACATCCAATCCCCTCTTCTACCCACTGAGTAAGTAAGCACATGGTTTTAAAACTGTTTCAGTACATTTTAAATGTTTCAAATTCATTGAAGCAGTTTTGAAACTGTCCCAACACCGACCATATCATTGTAACAATAATGAAAATTTAAACCTAATTTGAAACCGTTTCAGCGTTGCATACGGGAGAATACATAAGTATACCTATTGATATTTGACCTCATCTTGTGAACTGTATAAAGAAAATCCGAGTCCCAAGGGAAAAAAATGAGCAAAGTGTCTTTAAAAAGTGATGATATTTGTGTAATTTATAATGAACAGGAATTTTCAAATCGGAGAAAATCTCCACCTCGATGTACTCAGCTTATACCTGGCCAATTTATTTCAGTTACAATTTTTTCAGTTGAAAATTGGCAATACATTCGAGTTCCAATAGGAAATCCTTGTTGTTACACACTGTTTGGAAACTTTTTTTTTTGAGATTTGCACATATAAATAAGGGAGGGCACAGAAAGATTTGCGTGTTTAACCAGACTTTTCCGATTTATTGAAATAAAAATGATGCGAATCTTGTAAAATTGCAATATTTTACAAGGGGACGAAAAAGGGATTAGAGGTTTTTTTGAGAGTGACCTGCCCAAACACCTCATAGAGATGTCTTTGCACATGCAGTATTTATCAACTGTACACTGACCAATCTAAATAACGAAAAACACTTGGAAAATATTTCAAATTAATAAACGCATATGAACAAAAATCTTCAACGAACATGAAGAGTTTTTCTTTTGATTATGCCAAGTCCACAAATCTCTTTTCATAGTTCTCTTTAAATAATTTGCCTTCTATCTGTAGGTGAATAAAATAGGCTGCAATTCACGTAAAAACGTGTCCTTTTTCATAAAAAAAATACATATTTCAACTTTTAATTTTTTTAACAACTATCTAAGGTCGTAGATCGGTAGATGAAGGTGTATTTGACAATGAGCATAATAATTCTATCACAGTCATCATGACATAGGGACTAATTTAATTTAAATCTCTTTCACAGTGGAAATATCTTACCAGAACTAAATTCCTACTTGGAGTTCGAATGTTCTCTATACCTGCACACATATTTGAAAGGAACCGTATATTTATTCTTAGTTTTAATAAGTTACCTATTAATAAAAAAAAAAAAAAAAACTATTTTTAAAACCAACCAGATTACATAGGTTTAGGTACATTAAGTTTAATATTGACATTGAACTCTTCGATACATTGACCTTCGAACGAATAGATTTCATTGGTATCCTTCCGAGAAAATCGTATGACGTAAGTATGATCAGGATTTCATCTACCTACATACTTAGTAAGTATTTTTCTTGAACTCGGCTATTCGTGTAAAGTGAATTACTACTATCGTAGAATGAAATCAACAATTTCTTAGAAAGGAGACGCGATCGATGAGCTCGCTTGAAAACAATTACATCCAGATGAAAGAGAGAGTTATGCAAAGGACGCTCCGCGCCGATACTACATAGCGTAATGAACTCCGTGATTCATTGTTTTTTAATTCGTTGAAAAATTCTTTACAAGTTCAATATTAAAATACACTATCAGGAGGAATTCGAGTAACTGCGTACACACTATACGAATACGTATAGTCTACGAAAGTACGTACTACGTACCACCTACGTATACTTACTCAGGTGTAATGTTGTTTATTTGGTTATGTATTTGTAGATTCGTATTATCGCATATGTAGTTCATAAATTATTAATTTTTACAATAATTAAATGATTCGAGTTTTTGTTATTTTACTTACCTAAATTTTTCGACGAATGTACTTACCAGTAAAAATTACTTTGTGTAGAAAGTGCATTTACCTATACTGTATGTAGCCATAATGCACTTTTTAGAACGTACAGCCAACGCTGCACGAGTTTTTTTAGTACATTTATTACTCGGATTCTAATTTACTATGGTAAATATATTCATTAGTTTAAAGAGAAATTTACCAATTTATTTAGATGAATAAATTGATTCGGAAAAATAATATTTTAAAATATGCACATCTATTCGATTTTATTATACATTTTTATCCAGCTATTTATGGATCTATTACTGTACATACAATTTTATACTTAATTTCTTTCGATATTATAACAGTTGGCGAATTAATCATGCACTTAGATACATATATAATTAAAATTCGGAACCTCCTATCTACTACTTACCTATGTGTTTACTGATAGTTTTTACCTCTTTGCAATGAGTGTGCAGAAGCAGTAACAGGAGGAGAAATTCTTCATTACAAAATTGAAATCATTTTTTTTTTTTTTTAGAAATATCTATGCAAGTTGGTTTTATTTGTATCACATAACTAATCGTTGATTGAAGTAAGTATTGTATTTTAAATCAAATTTTAATTTCGAAAAAATATTTTATAAGCTTTTTTTTTTATAAAAAAAAAAAAATGAATTTTTAAATAAATATAACTAAAGAAAGAATTTTTTTACTCTAAACGGCGCAGTATATTGAAATTTCAAAACATTTTATGAAACCATCATCAAGTTTGAAGAATAATAGCTTTTAAAGTCTTATGAAGGATATAACGGGGAGAGGGATAAGTGGTGCCTTAGTCCCACTTTTAAGTGTGCCATCAAAGTACATACGTATCATATTATGAGAGACATACGTTTCGGTTAGCTGTTGGTAGATCCGATCTGTTCTGAAAATTAGAAAATTTTCTCCTTTTTACACTTGAGAAAAGTCGATGACCATTCGGTTTGGTGAATATTTTTGGCTCACGTTCAATTATCAAACACATAACACAGTTAAAAAATGAAAATCACTAACAAGATATGTGTGGGTAAATGCGCGTATCTTGTTAAATAAATTCGCAAATTTGTATAAATATAGTTAATAAGTAGATATGTAATGTGCCAGATGGGCATTAATTCTCTTGAGCAATGAATAAAATATTTCTATCAGTGATTCTACTATTACGCTGCGATATTTAAATAATTACACCTTTCGATGTATAATTTATCAAGCTGACGACTAAAATAGCTTTAAAAATGGAAAATGGAAAAATTTCAACGCAAAGTTTTAATTTTTAGAGTGCCAACGAGCGATTATAATGCAGCGAATCGGATAAGAGTTCATCTATAAAAACAAAATTAGTAGTAGGTAATGTCAAGGAAAACACCATCGTTAAATTTTTTTTCTCAATTTTTTTCCTCCACATTCGGCTAATATTCTTTAAAATTTTCATCATTGATTATTGTATAGAAGTGAAACAGATCAAGCATTCCAAAAAAAAAAATAATAATAATAAACAACATAACATTTTCTAAATCTGTAACCATTACCTACTGCGTATTACCTGGTGTTACATAATTTTTAATCTGTACAACGCACTTGATTGGTACCTAAAATATACGGAGAATGTGCCAAAAAAGATTACGTTTCTTTAATTTTTTTATTTTTTTTTAATTTTTTTTTTTGGAAGATACAATGTAAACAGATCTCCCTATTATTTGTGAACTCAGCATATAAACAGAAAGAAACATAGTATAGCTACAACGAATAAAATATTGATGACGGTCAGTTTCATCAATGATTCAACTACATTACTTATATTTTTTACCCGAAGCCTAATTCACTTTAAGAGAGTTGAATGGAAAATATAAAATTATACCTACATCCTACATTTGTATCTATAGCATCGCAGTTGAATACATATAAGTACTCGTAAAACATTATGAAATATTTTTAGTGAAAAATTGAAAGTTGTTCCAGACCCACCAGATTTTCCTCAAACGTAGATATGGCTGATAATGCTTAGCATTTTATTTTCTATAATAAAAGACACTTTATTATAGGCTTTAGAATACTACTTATTCTCATTTCAGTCCTCCTTCTCCTTACCGAGTGTAAAAGTAGGTCTTCAAAAGCTGAAAACTGCAATTGTGACCTCAACTTAGCAATTTAGTATAACTTCATGAAACTGGCCAAAATGAAAAAGTTCAAAAGAATAACTTTTCTTAATAAAAAAGATTATTCATTTTGATACATGTCTAATACTGTTTGTTATTTAAAAAGAGCTGAAGAAAACTCAACTGCCTATGCTTGGAATCTTAGATCTAAGATTTAAAAATATACATATAATTCGTTCGTATAATACGAAGTTCTGTAAAATTAATTTAAAATGATATATGAAAGGATCAAACCACTCATGAAAAAACATAAAATTTTTTAAATTTTAGTATGAGATGTTAAAATTATTTTAGATGTAGTGTTCCATTCCACAACAGAGCAGCTGCTATTCAATTCATGCCAGTATGTTTGCCTAACCTAGTGCGCCTTGAAAACTGTGCTGGGTGGGAATGATCACGGGAACAAGGCTTTGAAGTTTTAACCGTAAAAAAAACATGGACCTTATGGTCGTGGAAAAAAACATTTATTTCTACTTGCTAAATAAACTAACCTGCTCTCTATTCTAATTAAGACTTGTAGCTATTGGAAAAATTGGGAAAAAATAAGATTCCATCGTCCTTCTTATAAAATCCTTGTTGCATAATCATATAATTTTTAATTAAGTAAAAAAAAAAATTCAATAAGTTGCGCACAAGTTTTTGTACGTGTGAGACATGTGAAAAACAATATTCTCGTTGTTGATCACTACAAAAATATATCCGTTTTATGCTGCTGTACTTGAGCAGTAAGTTTCAATTTCGTACCTTCCTCAAGACAAAAGGAAAAATGACGTATGTATAATCAGTATTATTTATGAGTGATAGAATTCGATCAATGATCAACTTAAGCCTTGCCTATCTACATCCTAAAGTATGCTATAAATTAAATCGTTTTTTTTCTTTCTTCCTTCCTTTTTATTTTTTACCTCTACTTGGATAGCGTAGGTGTTGTTTGATACTCGAATGAGATTTGCCAATTTAAAAATGGAGAATAGTAGCTACGTATTTGAACTATTAAGTCTTTCAAATCGCATAAAGAATATATATATATATATATACATATGAGAATGTACGTAAGAATGCCGAAATATTTCATTATGCCGCGTTACGTTTGAATTTGATTAATTCTGGTATTTGCACGTGTTTCTTTTACGTTCGTTATTCGGATACAATTTTTGGCGGGAATTTTTTTATACGAATCGAAAGTACGTTGACATTTGGTGGTTGGTGCCTGGCTGTGTGATAGAAAAGGAGTAAGCGAGTAACACATTATGTTACACTATCTGGCGTAAACATCAAGAATTCTTTTTTATTCTTGTGAGAAAAAAATATTCGAAAAGTGAAGTTTCAAGGTCGTAAATGAAAATGTTCATCAACCCCGACGTTTAATTGCATTCAAAATTTTCTTCTTCATTTTAGAACACTGGTAAATTTGAATATTAAATAAATTTATCAATTTTTTACGACACAAAACCGTTCATTATAGTATACATTTCAACGATTAGAACCGATAAAAAAATTGAATATTTTATGGAAATCATTCAAAAAATACAAAAAAATACCATTTTTAAAATTAAAATGTACGTAAAAACTTCTATTTCGATGTAGGTAAACATAATTGTAAATGAATATTTAATTTTCGTGTTCAGCGTTACTTTTACTCTAGGTATTCGTTTAATTAAGGTCAATAGATTTTTGACATCAAACTAAAATTCACTTGGCGGCCATCGAAGATTCCAGATTTGAAGTCGCTTCGTGTCATGAAATAAATATGTATGCCCAAGTTCATATTAAATCTGTAAAAAATGCATTCATCGAATTTTTTTTTTTTTTTTTTTTTGAAATTTCCTCACATTTGCAAAAATTATTGTAATAAGATATCAAACAAAAAATATCTATATTAGGTATATATTTATTAAAAAGACGAAAAAATCGATAATTAAAATTCCCAAGCACTTCGATATTTTTTCTTCTTAATTAGGTAATAAGCAAATAGATTATTTTTTCATGGAAACAGGTGGGAATATGGAATTCATTTATGAAGTCGGTGTGGTTCACTAATTCTATAAGATAAATTTTGAATTAATAGATGATTTGTCAAGTTAAGTTTTTTTTTTTTTTTTTTTTACTAGGGTGGAGATATTATAATAGGTATAAGTAAAGTATACGGTACCAAATAGTGATATTTGCGCATTTTTTTTCAATTTTACATGAAAAATTTTTGTCGCAAATTCTTCGATGTTTCTGAGAAATAAGGATTTTTCGAAGGTCTACTGGTGAGGCCTATTTAAGGTAACCGATTAGCATTTTGACCATCAATTAAATATACATAAAAGTAGGGCTACCGATTCTAATTTTCGAAGAGGGTAAAAAACCAATTAGTTACATGCGCGTGTAAATTTCGTGAAGGTTGAGCTTTAAAATTCATCGTAAATATATTTCTAATCCTATACTTACGTATACTATGGATTACGTAACACTGACACAGATGTGGAGTAGCAAACGGTTTTTCATTCTAATTGCTCTTTGATGAAAATTTTTTTCTGCCGTATTGTTCGATATTATTTCTGTGTACTACGTGTACGATATTTGTGATATGTATATTTCTACTTTTATGCGAGCATAAATTTAATATGTACTAACAGATTTCATAAAAATGTACAGTATAGGTAATTAGGTATCTGCCTGCCTATCTAATTACCTATGTAAACGAAAGAAATCGCGGTATTGAAATTGAAATTTGAATCATTCAAGCGAAAGAAAGTATCGACGGGTAATAGATACTTATCTACTTACCAAGTATCTGGTAATTAGACTTTCTGTTAGAGAAAATCGAAAAATTATATACATTGATAGATCTATAAGTGCATTCTAAAAAAAAAAAAAAAAAAAAAAAAAAACACACACAATGAAAAATTGGCGAACTTGTATTGTTTAGATCATTCTTTCAAAAATTTGGTAAGTAATTAATCAAACACTGGTAAACTATTAGACGAATTTAATTTAATCTAACTAGTAATTGCAACATTAAGATCGAATAAAAGTAAATAACAAATCGAATAACTAGCACAATTAATTTTCAGATTTTTTTTGGAATTTATAAGTTTATAATTAGAATACCTGCTCGCTTAAATATCCAACACTAAAGATGACTCACTGCATAAAAATCTACGCAGGCAAGATGCCTTACATTGAAAGAACATAATTGAAATATAAATGCCATGTGCTCGCATTCCTTTGTGTTTTTACATACGTACACAGGTAGAATAGGTACTCCCTTATTGTAAATTTGATAAATACGTTTTTATTTAGCTACAAACATTGGGCATTTAGTTTAAATCGCGATGGTGTAATATACTACTGAATCCAAATTATATTCTTACATAACACTCTTATGAATAATTATAAATCTTGCGGCTCGTTTCAACATGCACCGACCGTACTTAATCATCTACAAAACACGCACGGAGCATAGGGACGCTATTGGATTTTTTAATACGTACATTCATTACATGTACATTATTTTCAATAAAATTTACGGAAACAAAATTCTCAGTAAATCTTTGTGATTCTAATAATTTTTTCCAACGTCATCGAATCATGTGCGTCAAAACTTTCAACTGCAGCCGCGCGATAGTAGCCTTAATTTTGAAATGAAAAGGAAAAAGAGGCGGGAAATTTCTTCATCAGTAACAGAAATTAACGAATTAGAAGGTAAATGACCCTGTCGAACGTCATTCAAACGTTTCTGGCAACCGTATCACACAGTACACACAGGTACTTACAAACTACAACTAGTTACAAAATATTCTAAGGTTTCCCAATTTAAACGAGCCGATAAAAAAATTTATGAATTAATGGCGCACATAAACCTTTCAATTTTTTGTTCAATATGTACATAATATGTACATCTCATATACATATATGTACTTAGGTACTTGATATCCAAAGGTACGGTAAATTTTTACAGTTTTCAAAACACGTGGTTTAGTAAATATTTCAATGTATAGGTATAAGAGAGATACTTATATACCATATTTTATTGATCAAGAAATCGCGTCGTTTTTCATTGAAATACTTAAAAATGCATTCAACTTCCTCGCAATTCGTGAAAATTATATAAAAAACTATTTAAAATAAATTAAGACATTAATATCTATAGGTATACTTATAGTGCTCGTATTCGATTAATATTCATCGCTTCTATACATTAATACAAATTCAAAGTAAAATCATCAAGTAATTACATTTTATGCAAAAAAATGTGCGAATTGTGAAGTAATTTACCCAGAAATTATATTAAGTATACTTAATTCTTCAATTGTATGCCAAAAAAATTAATCGTTGTTAGAAATGAAATGTTTCAATTTGATTAAATTATGTAAATTGCGCATAACGCGATTATAAAGTACTTTACTTATTCATTTGATACAAATCTATACTATAGGTAGTAGATAAAGGTACTTACTATATTAATTATGCGTGCTTGTGCATGTGCATTAATTTTCAAATACCTACCATTTATATGGATAATCAAAGTGTAAAATACATTATTCCATGCGGGTTATACAGTTTTAAGATGTACCGAGCAATCTAAACGTACTTCTTTTAGTATCTCCAAGGTATATGGTTTAGTTTTTTATACTGCTTCCATTTATTATGAGCTTTTCTAAGAATGCATCTTGGCACATGAACCTGCAAAAATAAATGATAGCGAATTTTTAAGCGAATCTTGAAAATAGTAGAATATAAATTCCAACCTATGGACGTTTGCAAAAACAGAAGAATAAACTGAAATAGACCAATTTTTCACGAAGGTACCCGTATCTATACTTCCTTTTATTCCTTCATGATTTCATTCAACGGTAGTCACTAGGTTGTACAGTAAATTTCTATCAAATACGTATTTATTTTGAATCGTGCTTATTTTACTCTTTTTTTAAAATTAAACAATCATGATTTTTGATCAGATAGACATAAGTGGATTTAAGGGGAGGGGGCGGCCTAAGCCCTTTCGGATGTTAAATTAGCCCGCCGAGAAAATTTCTCTGCGTATGCTAAATTTCACGCAAATGACTAGAAATCTTTTGAAATCTGTTAACATTTTGAGAAAATGTTTAAAACATCTTGAAAACTGATGGAAATATTGAAATTTTAGTAAAACTTAGAAATGATTCTGCTATAAATCTTGTTTTCCCCCTCGTAAAATCTACAAAATTGGTGCCGAAACTTTGAGGAATGCATTTTTTTTTATCATTCATAAAATCATATTTAAAAAAAAGAAATTCACTCGCTTCGCTCGGGCATTGATACATGCTGCCTATTTCTATCAATAACAATAATTAAGCTTCCAATCACCTTTCCCTCCCCCCGCCTCCGCCAATAAAAAACCTCTAAGCTTTCTGAAATGTAAACTTTTCTTTAATTTTTCGCTCCTTCCCCCAGACCACACCACCAAATTCCGCCTATGCAGATGGTCCTCTTAGAATAATTTTTTAACCCTCTTCAGAGAGCCTTTATCAGCGCAATTTTACGTGTTTTAAAAAAGTAAAAAAAGAAAACTCAAATTAAATTTATCTTGTTGATCATATGCGTCACCACATGGTGTGCCGAGTATGCCTGGGCACTTCGTAACTTTTCCGGATTTTTCCCCCTCCAATGGTTTAAAAATTCGAAGTAAATTCCTCATTTTCCACAGAAAATTATTCAATAAAATTTTAAATAAAACCAAACTTCACTCAAGTGGCAACTTTTTCATCGACTGTAGAAAATGTGAAGATGCTTTTATTAACTTTATATCAATTTTTTTAGTGGTCTAAAAATATTGAAAAGAGAAGGGAAAGCGTGCTAACGTATAAAAAAATGGATTTTTACACAATTCAAAACTGTTTTGCATTACTCAAGCCGTATGTACAACATTGTTGTACTGCAGTTTCGCTATACGCAAGGGAGAAAGTTTGAGAATTTAAAACCGGTCCCAGAACTGAAAAAAAATAATTTTTTCGAAAAAATTTGACTTTCAAAACAAAGTATTTATGTAAACTTAATTTCTAAAAAAATAATTTTTAATGATTGAAAATATTATTTTTTCAAAAACTTTCGCCCTCGCCTTAAATTTTAAATGTTTGCAAGCGTCGAAAAATTGAACCGAACTCTGAGGTAGTCTATCATTCCCCCACCCTCCTCGCAGAACAATCCTGAGCATTGGCTTTTTCGTATTAACAACGTTTTGAATCGCACTTATAAAATGAATAAAACATAAAAGGCGAAGAAGAAAAAGGACTCTAAGCTGTTGCTAACTCAGGGTATCAATTATTTTTGACCGGGTAAAGTTTTGGCACCACGTACAAAAAAACTCTGATGACGCTTATGTTGTAGATACTTTCAGGGCCGTAACCAATGGTGGTATGAGAAGAAGAGGATGAGTCACGCCCCCTCCCCCTTCATTCAGTAAAAAAGCTGCGAGTTATTCGGAAAAATTTGAAAGAATTGAAAATTAAAGTTGGTGTTTGGTAAGTCTTAAAGAATGTTAGGGAAATGCCGTAAAATACAAATTTTCAAGCTGTTTGTTCATATTTTCTAGAAATTTTGTTCTCGTTACGCTCGGACTATATTTTTTGTCAATTAAAAAAAATAAATTCCATTAAATCTCTTCTCACCTAGAAGGCAAGTGTAGTCTGTAATCACTGAACTCAAAAAAGCTCTGATAACTGAAGACCTTCCTTTTTCTTCATAAAACCCTGTCTATTCTATCCGCACCATTCACTTCATTTATCTCACCTGGAAAAAATTTGCCAACCCCCTATCCCAGTAAATATTCCTGATGGTTACTTCAATTTATTCGTTTTTTTTTTCAAATATGAATGAAAACATTACCAAAATTTAGTCAGAGAAATAAGGCGATTCCCCCCCTCTCCTCCACCTGCACCAAATTATTCGGTACAGCCCTGGATACCTACTTAGATACCATTTTGAATTCAAAAAATCAAGAATATGAATTGTTCCCTACATTTCGAAAAATGTTTACTAATCAACTTTTCTTGTTTCAAGTTTGCTTCTTCGTTTTATC
The DNA here is from genome assembly GCA_900060175.1 of Ferrisia virgata. NCBI lineage: Eukaryota > Metazoa > Arthropoda > Insecta > Hemiptera > Pseudococcidae > Ferrisia > Ferrisia virgata. The sequence continues at coordinate 50,911 of FIZR01020966.1, read as the reverse complement.
CAAATGTACCAAAATCATAACTCTGAGAAGGGAAGCACTACTCAACCAGTGAAGTAATAAAACTAAAAAACGAAAAGATAATAATAATTGTAATAGGTTAAAGTGATTCATTAGATTTTTCGGATAAGGTTTATAAGAAGTTTAAACTGTATCAAAGGAATGCATAACTTTAAAGACCACAGAGCCCTTTCTAGGATATATTTCGAAACCTGAATGAGCAGTTCGTTGAGAATGCATTAGGGATCAATATGTATGATTAGAAAGTTTACAAAAAAGAAGATTCCAAAGAAACTTTTGGAAAAATCTTATTTCAATCCGAAAATACACATAAGTAATTCTCCAATATTTCAAAACTCGTAAAAGTATCTTACAACCACCCCATTGTAAGTTATTCATATCTTTTCTATATTTACCCAAAATATTCTTTATTTTTCACCCTAAAACTTTGAAAAATGCATTTTTAATAATTAAAAAATTATATGTTTACCTTTTATTTGCTTTATTTTTAAAAGTTGAGCTCAAAAAAAGCAAGAGTTTTATACGCTACATATTTCACACTAAAAAATTATGCACCACAACACAACTTAAAAAATTTTTAAACCTCCTCCAGAAGACAGTTCCAGCTATGCCACTGCCTGTTGATACGCATACTTATACTGGAAATGATATGCTAGACCACTGAGGTATTCCTGAGCTCAAAAAAAAATTGCATATACCTATCTGCGTTATATTTATCCTACAATTAAAACATAAAACTTTCAAAGCCTATATTTTTTCATAAAATTTTTAGAAATGTTCTTTTTGTTGCCAATCAGCTATTTTCAAAATTTTTCCCGAATCAATTTTGAGAGTTGATATTCAGAAAAAACACGCTTTTAATATGCTGTATACCTACTTCAGACTTCACAAAAAAATTTCATGTTTTATTCCGCTACTAAATAAATTTTGGATCCTTGAGTTACGCCACTGTAACTAACATGAATAATAATTTTGCCACCCACGTATCTTACTGTTCAATCTATATATATTTCATTGGTATCCATAAAAAAAATTTGTCATCCATCCCTAACTTGTAAATTCTAACGTATAAGGTCATCGTATCTCCCTGTACCTTCAATGTCCATACGGTGGATATTCATTTCCGTTTACACCCTATCCCAAAAACGTACTTTTCTACATACATATATTTTTCTTTTCATAACACCACATTATTGGTTGATTGCTTTCCATTTTAATTTTCAATACAGTAGGAATGCATTCAGGTATAAGGTTGTAGGCCTATATGACATTTTGATTGAAAATTTAAAATTCGATAATGTAGCTATTCAAAAGTACCATATTCATAAATTTAACCTCTAATGTTTGTTTAAAAAAATTGTTGGTAAACGCCCTTTTCCGGCTACTTACTGATGAAACCGGTTCGAATGTACATACTGGTAATTACGAAATATGTACAACTAGTTGTGCCTTTCAGAACGTGAGCTTCACACATTCCACGAGGCATATGGCGCAGATATAAGAATTAATTTATTTTATTCGCCGATGATGAGTTCGGGTGTAGTGACGGTTGATGGAACAGTTACGTACAGAATCCACAGGTCGGTCATTCACCCGAGACCGCAATTGCTATAGGAGTCGGTCACTAATAATGGCTATATAGTAATAGTCGGTCAGTGATTCTTAACGTAAATTTCATAGCGCCTATTAAATTTACGACTTGTTCTAATTTTTCACTTGGTTTTATCGAATCCTAATCTTATGATTAATTGATTTTCATTCATTTTATATTGTTCTTCGAAGAACATAAAATTTGTTGCATGCGATTTGTCAAGTTATTGCTTATTGTTACACGTTTGGAGGTACCCGACTTGACAAAATCGAGCGAAAAATTTTTTAATTAAAAAAAGTAATTGATAACTTTGTTGAAAAAAAAATAAATAAATAAATACAACTTTCAAATTTGGAACTACATATTATGAAAACTGTTGTGATCGTATGTTAGTGATTTGAATACCCCTGACAAGCATATTTATAGAAAGTACAAGGCGAATGTCCGAATGTAAACAAACAAGAAATTAACCTACATCACCCCCGCTATCGATACATTTTGCAGCTACCACACACACTCTTTTCAAGCTATGAATCATAATAAGATAGGTAGATACATTTCTGTATGCATATCGGACTGATACCGCAAAAAAACCATGTTAAGCTTGCCCCATGACTTCATGAACGGAAAATGGATAGGATAAATCTTCCATCACTCAACATCCTACGTATCTTCCTACTTGTTGCAATTTCTTTTCTATTTATCTCTTTTTTTTTTTTTATTCGTCAAATATTGATACATTTTATTCGGCTGTTTGTATCTCTATCTACTTCTGAAAAATACATAATATCTTCATTTTTATTTCAACACGCTACATGTAACATAGTAGATTTAGTGTAAATGCCAAGGATGTCCTCGAAGTTATCACCATATTCAATATCTACTTCCGTACTATCCTACACTATGTGTGGGTAAAAATTAATTTGTAAAATACTTGCCTGTATTAATGCTTCAGTTGGTCGATATTTTTCCTTATTTATGCTTTTCCTCCGGGGTTTTACCAACCAATACGCATAAATTCAAAGAAAACTCCCTGATTATGCATGTCACATTGAACATTATAGGCCACACTATGGTTTAAGATTAATTCCAAGTTGAATGAATCTATTCAAGATCGACAGTTTCGAAATGTGTTTTTATTTCTCGTATTTCTCGTATCCATGTCGCCTTGTTTTTGAAATTTTCATCAAACAGTTTTAATACTTGAATAGGAATTCGTATTATTGCGTAACACTGATAGGAAAACAGTATCACGCATCTCGATCTATGCGAGTAAATAACCAACTGAAGGCAGTTAAAAGGATGTTCTAACATGTCAACAATATCAAGATTCCAAAAGGCAGGTAAATAATTAGACCAAAAATCAGAATGTAAGAATCACGATGAGAAACTTACCGGTCCATATTCCCTACAAATTACTTTGAAAAATAAATTTTGAACTGATAGATACTTTGCATATTTTTTCTTAGATATTATCGAATTGAAAAAAAATTAATATTCTGTTCATAACCTTGTACTTATTTGTTTTTAACAAAATTAAATTTTTTTGATTGGTATGTGCTTGTAACGGTTATTTTTTTACGTACCTAGATAGGCTATGTAGATATTTGCTGTAAGAATCATTATTTTTGAATCTGAAAGTATCATTTTTCATTTTTCAATTCGAATCGAAAAAGAATAAAATTAGATCAATACTTGCAATAAAAATTATTTATATACCAACGTATTTAGGTTCTTGATTAGTTTGAAAATTTAATAATTTAAAAAATCTAAGTACCTAGTTACCTACCTAAATTTAGAGGTAAGTACCTGAAAAAAAAAGTTGTTTCGGAAATACTGGTATGCTACCTACGTACTTTGATATTAGTATTTTTTTCTAAATGCTAACGACTTATTAAATAATTACCTACGCTGTTTTATTAAGTACCTACTGATTTTAAATTCACTAAATCTACGAGCCCGGTTCAACGAACTCTTCATGGCGGGATCCAAACATATAACATATTGACCCATATTATTACCCGGCAAATCAATTTTTCAAATTAGCCCACTGTATCCGGTTTCTAAACCGTATCCGGAATCGATGCCATTTGCATGTTATTTTGATTTTTGGATTATTGTAAATGACAATAATAATGGATAAAGAATAAAATCATTGCAAACAATTAAAAAACAATGTATTATAGAATTTTATACGAAATTTTCATTTCACTTTCCGCAAACTTCAACGAAAGAAAAAAAAAACATCCGCTCATTATATCTGCAATTAATAGTCTAAAATAGTAAGTATAGGGATAAAGTAAATACCAGCGTAAATATATGATTCTTCCGAGTTTTTACGGAAATTTTTGATGAACAAGCCGATGCGTTAATACAAATATCAACACGTGAAGAGATGTTTTGAAATATTATTAACTTGAAAAGGGTTGACGACCTTAAAACGGAACATACCAATAGTGAATGGTAAACTTTGTTTCTTTATGAACACGTATGTTAATACCTGTTCGAAGGATATTATTGAAATATATCTACCCATAGTGAAAAAATAATAAGGGGATTCCTCAATCAGTTTAGTTAGTTTAGTTGGTACAAGTGCAACGATCTGGCTGACATGGCATTCCCGCCATTGGAATTCCAGTCGCAACAATATAATCCTGTGAGAGATATGTTCGATACAAACATGTTTCCTTCGGTATAAGGTCAATGATTTTATGTCTCATTTATGTTATTTTGAAACAATTTACGCTATTATGTTGAGAAAAAAGTTATCTAATTCACGCATCAATTGGATCCGGGAATATTTTTCGTAAAAATGCGGTGACATTTTCATGTATCTAATTTTATTACAGTAAACCTTTTTCCTCCTTTGAAAATATGTACAATACGTGTGTAATATACTTCGGGGCTGATAAACATAAAAAGACATCCTCCCCGTACGAAATGAAAGCACCCGCCTATGAATGGATTGGTTAAGTAATACGCATACAAGAGCTAGACCGCTGTCGTTCTTCATGATATAGATCTTCTTCGAAGAGCAATAACCGTACAGGTAGACGACCTTACCTAAGATGAAGAAAAAGAAGACAACTTAGTTGGAAAGTAATAAGTAAGTATATTAAAATTAAATAGAGGAGACACGATGGCCTCCATTGATGCCTTTGCCCCGGTATGACAAGTGAAACATATTACCGGTATATGCCCGGTAATCCTTGGATGTGATTATTCTTCATATTATAGGATCAGCGACCTAATGATACTGTAAATGCCTGATTTTCATTTCCAACAGGCGACCTCGCTTTTAAAAAGTTAACGAACTTACAAATTTCATTTCTTAATTAATTGTATGGAATTTTTTTTTTTCGGATATGTAGGTATTCGTATTATAATTTTTTAGTCGCTGTTTTAAATGATTCCAATGACTAAAAAAATATACATACGTTTGTTGCAGTAGGTGTTAATGTACTTTAAAGCTATTAAAGATGAACACATTAACACGTATGAACGTAATTCTTCGCTTAACATATTTCTCAAAAGAAGTGACTTGATTAAAATTCTGACGAAATGGGCTGTAAAAATTATACACTCTCTCTCATTTTAAAGCCAGCTAACGCGTATTAGATCTAGGTGAATATAAACGTTCGATTTTCACGATGATAATTTTATTTTATATAGTCTCTTTATTGATATGGGTGCCTAATTATTTGTTCCGAATCGAAATTCTCCTCATTGGTGAACCGAGTATCATAGTTCTTACCACTCATCTGCAAACAGTATTCCAGGCTTTATACTCGTACGAGTCTGACTATTATATCCGATCTGTAAGTAGGTAGGTAGTAGGTACTAGGTAGACACGAAACAAATCCAATGATTTCGCACCCAAATTCGTCATAACATGCCATAAGAGTCAATGCCGTAGCCAAGAATAGCTCTCAGCGAAGCGTTTCCACTGTTTCTATGTACTATTTTTTGGGCTTGAATTTATAAAAATAAATTATATGGTATGTTTGAGCGAAGCGAGGGTGAAATTTTGGATTCTTTAAACTACGAATCAAGAAGTGCATTTTCCGCAAGTAAGAAAAAAATCAGTATAAATGTAGAAATTTTTCAAATTTTTCGGTCTTAAATCGGGCGGAGAGGGAGTTTAGACACACCCTCATCACAAACTAAACGTGAAAAGCAACTCTCAGCTGTTGTGCTGACCTAATCTAATACTTATTCGTACCTTAGGCTAATTAATAAGAAAAAAAAAGAGCTTCAAAATTCGCGAATTTCCGTACAGTTCCGTGAAAAATATCCTACAGCTTGGTGGATAGAAATTTTTAAATTGAATTTTGAGTTAACAAAAACGACCATAAATCAGCTTCATATCAATAGATAAAATTGAAATTTAAGTACCTATACACGTATGGTAAAAAAAATTTCTAGTTTGATTAATAAATATTAAAAATCCAACTCAAAAATTGTCGTCATTTATCGATATTTTTAATGAATTAGTTTAATTTAATTTGCATTTTAATAAAATTACGGCTTTACCCAACTCTTAATAGACGTAAATGTAGAAGAACCTAGCTGTCGGGTCAACCACCGTTTCAGGACTACATCTGAAGATATTGTCCGAGAGTGAAAGTACATTCTCGACAGTTGTTGGCTTTCAGGCAGCACTAGTAACCGGGCGGGACCAAGTCATTGACCTCAGATCATATTTAGTCTGCTACCTCTTCTTTAAATTGAGGGCAACAGTTGTAAAAGTCCGTTTTATAAGAATATTAAGATGTAAGAAAACAATTTTTTGCACCTCAATGATTCATTGATAGAATTTTTAGGTCGTGAAGTACCAAAATTTAATTCACATTAACAATGAATTTTACATGATTCGAATGAGGCCTACAGCTGATTTTTTATTCAGTTGTTCAAGAAGACATACAGATAGGTTTATAAAATTGGGAAAGGTGAAGCATTGAACTATATGTGGAAGAAGTAAATAATTGCGAGAGAAATAAGCAAGAGAACAAACATGCGTAAATAGAAGCTGACAAAAATTATAAAACTACCCATCTACCTTTCTACTTACCCATCATGCTATGAGTATTGTAATTTTTCGAATACCAGGGTAATACTAGGAAATATTGATAACAACCGAATTTTTATTAAACATAATTTTATAATGAAATGGTTTAAACATCGTGGAAATCAACAATCAAATCATATCTTTTGTCAAATCGAAGGGTGCTAGAACAAATTGAAATCTAGGCCTATTGAATATTGAATTAAAATTTATAATAATTTTACATTTCGCTCAGTTTTGGTATTTAATTCAAAAAATGAATTGGAAAAAAATAAGCAGCAGACTCTGATTAAAATAGAAAAAATTCGTGTTTAAATTAGATCAATAAAAACGTGCAATCCACTGTACCTAAATTTAATGCCTAGAAACATTTCAAGTTTTGACGATCAAAGTTTATTTTCATTACACCTCAAACCTATCCATTTTTCATTACAATAGTTTCTTTTTTCCTTATCTATGTTTTTACATACTCACACTACTTATAGGTAAAGTTCATGAACAATTGAACATGTAAAAAAACTTATTAGAATTGAATCATTCAGATATTTAATCACTTGCAAGTACAAATCTCTGTAATGTGATTTCAATTTTTATTTAATTTTTTATCAACTCACTGGTGGAACTTTACATCTAGTTCAAAGTTGAATAACCTCCAGTTGTGATAGGAAAAGAATTATTAGAATGTGGATATCCTTGCTTATAATTTTATGTTCGTAACATAAAACGCTACATATGTACATTACCTACTCAACAAATTATTATTTTCCTGAGTGTGCTTAACACTATTTACTCGGGGTCACTGACATACCTATCTTAGATTCAAACTTGGATAACTAGCGTTGACTTGACAAAATTTTGTTCTGCTAGGTAAAAGCGTTGGGTAGATCTTTTCCATACAAATCAAAATTCTGGATACCTATTTATTTTGAAAAGCACCTACCTACTCACGTGCCGCATAGTACTACTTCACCATGTTTTATTTTTTGTGAAATATAAAATGTTCTAAACAAATTGATTATTATTCAAATTATTATGCTTATATATACATACGTATGTGTTGGCTTGTGCTATATCGAAATATTGGAACATTGTAAAAAAAAAAAAAGAAAAGAATCATTGCCAACGGCAGTAAAACATTTTTAACACATGTCTTTCTTTCAGAAGTGAAACTCTGCGGTAACTATCTTCACATTAGATTTATGAAATATCATGAAAAAGCAGATTAAAAAATTTACAGAAGTGAATAACGTCTCCTGAAAATTTAACACTATCAAAGCAATATCTTTTACACTACTCCTTAAATGGAATATTATAATACGCCTGATTTATTATATCTAGGCAACATAAATAACATGTGAGTGGTTAAAGTAGATGCAAGTAGAATTTTTTAATAATGTAAACTTAGAAATCAAATGGATGATTAATTCCACCCTGAAAAAAATTTACAATTTTACAATCTCATTTTATTCTATCAATAATAATTCGACGCTAGACGAGTATTTAATGATTTTCTTACATTTTCTGCGATTCATTTTAATTCTTTGTGTACATAATTATTAGCTAATTATCACTATATGCATAAGTATAAAATCTGTACTGTGCTGAATTTGTATCGATTCTTAACGGTTAACGGTTAAGTATTTTTGAAGATAGATGCACAGTCAATCAGATCTCACACTCTCTTAGAAATCATGATAAATGAACTAAATAGATTGATGTTTTGAAATATAGGGACGATATTAATAATTATATTAAAATGTACCTAATCGATGTAATCATAATGATTTATGGTAGAATCATGACAGAACAAACTGACAAAGTAGCAACAATTTTTTTTTCTAATTTCATTACTGTGTTTAGACTTGAACCTTCAAAAGTAAAAGCTAGCAATGTTAAGATTGTTGGACCTTGAACTCATTAATAATTATAATCTTAAAAGTTAGCTGAAAATTGTTGAAACCCTAAGCCATCTGGGTCTAGGGTAGTAGACTGAATTTCTGACTTTCAGAGTAGCAAGCTTGTTGCAAATCTGCAATAGCCATCAACTTTGGGACATCAATGATAGAACTAGGATCATAATAACATTAAATGATCAAAGTAAACAAGATTTACTTCTCTCAAATGAAATTACCGTAAATTTCAAATAAATTAATAGGTATTTTGTATTTTACCATTCTTGAATCTGAAGATGAAAGGAAAAAATTATGTGGCATTGCACAATCACGAAGTTTAATAAAAAAGAGGCGTGGTTAAATACCAAGGTGGGTGGAGAGTTAAACGAAGGGTGGAATGTTGCAGAATACGATAGATGGTAATAGGGGGTAAAGGGAAAAGCGGAGAGAAAAAGTGGGAAGCAAATAAAAACTTTAGTATGTATTGATAACAACGAAAAAAGTTCGACTTTCAATACTTCAAACTTTTCATCAAGTTATTTTGGTCGAAATTTGATTTTTTTGATGTGATTTTAAAAATTTAGTACCTTAATGTTGTTACATTAGAAGAGAGTATGAATTCTAAGGATGTGATTATTATATAATTTAAATTCCGAAAATGGATATGATCAATGGACTTGACACTATCAGGTAGTAAAAAATTGAACTTTATCATTATATTACCATACGATGTAATCTTTTTCAAAATGAAAAAGTCATAGTACTGTGCATAGTTCTCTCTTTCATTAACTCTATCGGAATATATATCAAGTATATTTTTTTGTGCTAAGCTTCTCAATTTATGCCTGTCAGTTTTTTTTACCAAAATAATTAAAACATATTTTGTGAGTAATTTTTCTCTTGTTTTATCAGATTTCAAACAAGAAAAGGAATCGACATGGTGACCTAATACCTATGGAATTGAATAACAACGTGACTATTCAGCTTACAAATGTTGAAAACAACGAAACTTTTACGTTCTCCGTCATAATCGTCAAAGGCTACATTTCAGGAGATTCTTCGTGCGGCATTGAAGATCAGATTAGTGTGAATTATTTAGATCCTGGTGGAGATGTTTCGAAAGAAAGCCTATTTAAATTAATGAACAAAAAATTTTCCGTTTTATTACGTTTGAAACCTGGAAATAATGAATTTCTATTCAAATATAAAACCGCAGAAATGAGGCAAACTTTCCGTCATACAATACCTTCTGTTAAATTTGTTGTCTCACCTTTGTTCATTGTTTGCGAAGGAGAGGAAATTAAGTATCACAGCATCAAGAACATCAAAAATAAAATTATTGTTGGTTGTAATTTGATCCAATCACTAATTGCTGAAATATTGTATGATTATGGATTTGGAAGAAAAACATTTGCTTTAGAACAAGGTAACATTTTTTTATGGTATAAAACATGAAATTTGGTCAATTTTGTCACATGTGTTTTAAATTTCAGAAGACAGTAATGGAAATAGCGGTTGTGTGATATTCTATAGTAAACTGAACCTAAAAACAGCAAACACCATGAATTCCGAAGAATTGTGGGAACATTTTGGTCGAGAAATTATGACCTCCGAATATGGATACAAGCACCGTAAATTTTTGTCATTTTTGTCGAGTGGTGAAGGTAAAACATCTCAAAATTTAGCTATTGGTGGTGGCGGTCTAGCTTTGTGCAGTGCTGAATACATTAAAACGTGGCCAAACTCTATTGATGATATCAATAATTGTTTTAATAATGAAATAACAAATGATTTTTCTCGCACTAACCACATGAAGTACGAATATCATATTCTTCATATTTTTTTTCTAGATGCCAAATTAATTTTGCATTTTTCCCCCTAGTTACTTGTACAGAAATCACTTGAGTGCCTCGTTGGGAGCAGTTTGTCATGAATTGTGTCATACATTTGATTTGGGTCACACTATGAATGGAATAATGGGAAGAGACTTTGACCGCATTGGAATTATTTTCTCACCCGAAAGATGTACTCTACAACAAGCCACTAAAAAACTTCAAAATTTTAATTGTACTCAAAGCAAAAAAGATAGCTTAATTGTACACGAAGGTATTTCTCATCGGAAATTACGTATTAATTATTCTATAAATTGTGATATTTCTCTTCGAAGTACTTCCATAAACACTTTTTCCGAAAGCTGTTCTTCGAATATCAACAGGACAGCTTGCGAAGACGAAACAACAATTAATCATATCGTTCCGCCTGTGTTATTTTTGAGTGTTGGTTGTGCATCTTTACTAGCTTATCATAAGTAAGATGTATTTCTTATTTCTCATAACTATATGCAATCGTACACGTTGCAATATTCAGAGTTTGTATTGTAAGTTTAAAGCAAAATCATTGAAATATTTACAGGTGGATAAATCAATGTTCCAGCTCCAAAAACGTTAATGTTAATGTCGAAACTGATGCGTGTTCAGCCCTTCATTACGATGTAGTTCGGTAATAACGATTTCTTTTCGGTATTCCGTACTCCAATTATGTGAAATTAATTTGTACCATTAACGATAAAATGAATTTCTTTCAGGAATATTGTAACATCGACATTCGGTTTAATATTAATTCAATTGCGGAACCACGATGGATACATCACGAAATCATGGGAATTCGCCGCAAAAAAATTAAAAACATTGTTTCTTGTTCCAATCTGTGAGAGTAGAAAGGCTGATTTCATTGTAATTCAAGATTTGAAAGGCAATCTGTTAAAAAAAGATGTCGAACATTTTTTCAAAAAGAATGTTTAAGAGATTTGTCTAAATTAGTCAATAATAACTTTTTCATGTAGGCTTCGTAATATTTATTAGCTCATTTTGAACGAGAAAGTGATTTGTAAATACTGATTTGTTGTACTTGTGCAACGTGAATTAAATACTGTTTTAAATGATAATTCTTCTTAAATTTCATTCTATTAGATTAGTCCATTCCATTTCTATTTACACATGATGACAAAAAATTTGAAAAAGCATACGTCTATTATTTGGTGCTTATTATTGTATCCTGGATTTTATAAATCATAATTTATTATGCATTAATCGAATTTATTAAAATTCAACTATTGATATGAATAAGCTAAGGAAAACTAATTTTGAATTCCAGCCACACGAACCTCTTCATTGAAAAAAAAAACTGATTTATAAGTTATACTTTTAAAATTTTAATTATCAAACCCATTTTTTTATGCACCTACCAACGTTTTTCGAAGTAAAAACGCATATACTCAAGGAACTAGCAAATTTTTCTGTACTGTACCTTCGGCAAAATTATTGATTCAAGTTTTCCTTTCGAATGTTTTTTTACTTTTTTTTTTATTTTCGGATTTTTTTTTTTTTGTAAAATTATTTGTTTTATAAAAAAATACAAAACGCAATGAATATGTGTAAAATCATTATTAATTGTATGCAACATTTAATTATTTCTTTTTATCAATCGCTAAATTTTCATTTTTACTTCTTATTAACTCTCGTAATTCCTTTTGTATGAAAAAAAGTTCCTCCAAGTATATTTCTCTCAGATTGAATTTTCGTTGTGTTGGATGGTTGTAAATTGGGTGAAATTTTTGCCACTTCAGTGCCCGAAATCGTTCGCTTTCCCGCCTGTATTTTCAAGTCTAGGAATAGAGGCAAGCGAACTCTGCTTTTAGTAACTACTTCTGCCTTCCGATCGATACGGATTATCGGATGGAAAGGACGGGCGAGGTGTTGCTGGAAGAGACGAACACGGACGATTACATGAACTGTCGTATATTGTGAAATATTGTAACGGGGAAAAATGTTCATTCCTTCTCGAACCATCTTAGATATGATTCATGTTAGCAGGCATAGTTTTCTTATCTCAGCTCTTTTCTAAAAGATTTCACTCTCCGCTCGTACTAGTGACTTCCTAAATTTTTTGCTTTGGTAATGAATTTATAAGCATCCAACCATTTATAATATCATGAGATACAGGAGCAATTGACCTTTGATTAGCATTTCATACTTGAGATTTTCAACTAGTTATGGTTCGTAAAATGAATTGAATATGAATTCATACTCGAAGAATATTGAATAAAGGTATCTATTTTACTGAGTCCGTAACTGAATCAATTGATTTTCGTCTTGTTAGAAATTCATTTTAATACTCTCAACATTAAACACCTTGATGTTTAATAATATAGTAAGCACACAAGCTCAGGTCTGTTTGGTCTTGTAATTTATTCTTTGTGAATTTTCAATTAAATATACGACATGTACGTCATGCATGTATGTTTTTTCGAATCTATTCGCATATAAAGTTGAGACACAAATTATGCCTGTTAGTCTGATATGATTCGGTGTACCTAGCTACCTACTTTTAATTTCGGGTGAAAATACTTAATGCAAATATGCATAATTATTAGCAATTAATACGGTGAATAAACCTGTTCATCTTCGCCCTGCGGATAGATAATTGATTTTCTGGTACAAGGATAAAAGTTTACAAATGAAATACTTATTATGTAGAGATTACGAGTATCCACGAAATAAATTTTAGTTTTTTATTACAAACTATCTACGCATAAGAGTAGCCGACAAACATATAACTTCACGAAAAAAAAATAAAAAACATTGAATCGAAGTAAGTATAGCATTCGTTTATTCGACGTACATTAAAATTTCATGAGAAATTTGTTGATAAGCTATGCAATATTCCTATCATTTATATTCAATTGCACATTAAGTATGCATACAAATTTACTCATGATGTTACGAAAGCTTAAGGTATACTCAAAATTTAGAAGTACTTGAATGGTAAATAGTTGTATTCTGTAACTCTGTATAGCTAACACCTAAGTAGTGGGTAGGTTAAATACCTATTTATGATATTTCACGTTCTCCATTTGTATAGCAGTTATGTATTAAAATTTTTTTTTTCAAAACAGGTACTTGAATGTTTAATTGAAAAGAAAGTACCCAATGATGAAAATACGTTTTTTACAACTTTAATTATTATTTTTGACTCTCTGGTGACATATCTAAGCATAAGAGCGTTCTGAACTTCTGAAAAATTTAACGTGCGGTTCAAATGAACAAATGATTAAACAAAATCCCTAATTTGTTTAGCAGCGTGCTTTATTACTTCACACGATAGTATTACTTGGAAGTTGAAAGAGATTAAATTTAATGCTCCAAAAAAATAATTCGTGGTCGAGCAATTTTCTACCCTTAACGAACGAATTGTTTGTTTGAGCGCTAATCGAACGACATGTTGAGTAAACGAATCATTCGCGAATTATTCTTCCTTTTACATCGTTGTTACCGTAAGTTTTGTACATTGTATCAGCGATATTATTCAAACGTGCGCGACGTTTCAGCGAATATTTTCTATATTTTTTTGTCTGAGAGTACTCGGAGGCAATTTTGCTATTACCTTCGGTCTTGGTTATTCAAACACGGTGTTAATTTCGAAAATTTCGGAAAATTTTCGATATGCGTCGGAATGGTGTTTCGATTTTGCGTGGAGTCGGGGATTTTTTGTCATCATTTTGATCAAATTCGACGGTGATATTCAAGTGCATCCTGTGAAAAAAAAATTTTATCGCCTTGCTTGGCAGAAAGCTAGATATGCACTCAAAACATCGGTTTCATTTCAGCCCTCATTTTTTCGGTAAGTTTCATTCCGTTTTGTCGTGATTGTATGTACCTAAAGAACAATTGTAATTTATGCGTTGTTATTGATTAGCATGTCAAAAAATTGTTCAAGACTCTTGATAGTGGTTCGCCTTAACTACCCATGCCAATTGAGTTATATTGTTCGCATTCATTTTTCTTCATTTCTTGTGTATTGAATTTCTGATCATAGCGCTCTGGTGTGGTGTTGAATGAATTCGTTTTACTTAAAAACGTTACAGTTATTGTAAAGAAGTCATTACAGGTTCTCATCTTCCTGAGAATTTGAGTTTATAGAATCTGGTCAAATAGTCATTTTTCACTGGGTGACTGCTCCGTAATTACGCATATAAGTATTCAAATTTTCAGGGGTACTTTCGAATCAAGATGCCATTTGTTCAAATTAAATTAATCGTGTTGTACTCGTCCTATTATATCTCATCGATATTTCAAAACGAAGCTTAAATATCACATTGTGTAAAAATAATATCTACTTATTAGGGAGAGGTATGGGGGTAATCGTCTGACTAGTGATTAGTAAGAACTGATGATTATGGTGACGATATCTTTTACTACAAAATATCATGATATCATTATTCATTATCATTACTACTGATAGCTAGTCCAACAGTAAATTTGAAATAAGTGCATAATTCAACTGCTAAGCTCATAAGCCTACTAGATTTCCAAATTCGTCCACTTCATTATGTTTTGGTTGACTAAAAAAAATAAAGCTGAGATCTGTTCTGAATTTAATTGTAAATGAAATCTAAGATTGTGTGTTCAAGCCAAAGGGCTTATCTCCATCGCGTTACTTTTTCATATTCTCAATCATTATGATGGAGCATCCGATTAATAACGGTATGATTGTGATGTCGAAGTGAGTGCAGTTTTGCATTGTGAATTTTTAAATATTTGCAATCATTCGTTCTTACTGTTGCATTACATCGAATGAATTTTCAACTGTCATGTTCAGCTCAGTTTTTGAGAAGAGTTTGAGAATGTATCTTTATGTTCTTATTGCTTTCCCCTTGTATTTACCATTGTCATTTTTAGGCCATAAGTTTTTCAATTTGATGTTGCTAAAAATAAGATCATGTGATAACATAAGGATACAGGTTACATTCGCTTTTTTCCTACTTTTCATTTTAAAGGAGCTGGAATGAACATTTACTTTATTCTATCAGAAATAAATTTTAAAATGGAAGGTTAGCAGAAAATGCATATAGCCTGTTTCACGTGTCATTATTTGACGTCTCCTTTAGCAGCTTCAAATTTTTCCTAAAATGAAATATAAAAATAGGTTATTAAAAATGCCTTTTAAAAATCCACTTATTCCAGTCCCTTCAAATTTCAAGATAGAAACCGTACCATGTGCTTGTAAGAAGTTTTGTTGCTCTACACCACCTCTATCAACCGGTTAATTTTCGATGCACTCAGAGTACATCAACTATAGAGTCCTCATGTCACTGAATTGGAAAAAAATCAGCTCAAATGGCTCAAAAGAAACACCAACCTCTTCATCTCAACAATTTTTCGTATTCATCTGGTTAAAAAAAAACTATACTAAGACTATTTATACATACTCAAGTACCTAATACCTACTTACTTACTTACATATGTGATTTCTCTTCAATACGAAAAAAATATAAATCCACTGTATGATTCTTCGTTTTACATACATAAGTGCATCGAAATTGAGTCAAGTTACCTGTGTATGATGGCTTGGAAAAAAAGATTTAAAACCAACAAATGTAGTGAAATTATGACGAAAAATTTTTCAGTTTACCCTTTTTCAATTATTCTACAATTTATTGTTTTCCATATGCTTATCTGTTGACCAGTTTTATTTATGTGAAGAAACATACACAACGTATCTATACCTATTATTTTGGATATCCCCAACTCAAACTGTTTCCACATTCTGCCTTTCGACGATCCTGTAATTAACCTTTGTGCATCTAATTAACTTCTACTTATTAACGTGCTTAAAACTTTTTCTCAGTAAAGGCTAGAATTGAAAAAAAAAAGTAAGGAACTGTGGGTACTGTAACGTAACTAAAACTATCATTTGGAAGATATTTTACAAGAATTTTTCTCAAAAATTAAAAATAAAACTTAGCTCATGCAAACCGAGATGCAATGGTGAAAATTAAAAAAAAAATTTATTAAAAATAAGAGGTCAACAAAGAGAATTTTAGAGCATTTGTGAACACTAAATGCTGAATTTAGCAGTTTTTTACATATTGTGATCGCTTCAAAATTGATTTTTAAACACTTGTAGACTGGTATAGCTGGAAATTCCTTCTCAACCCCACATTGAGTGCGCTAATGCTACTACTTATATCAGTAACATTATTCTGTTGGACTTTTTGAATCACCTTGTTACTAGATATTTATACAGATAAATAAAAATGAAATTAAGCACGAATAGAATGGTGAAATTTGATCTAATATTCATAGTCGAATGTATAGTTATTGTTATTTGAAATGAAGGCGGATTACAAAAGTTTTTGCTGCTTACCCATTATGTTATGGCTATATTTCATTTCAATGACGTTCGAGTATTTAATATTTTCGCAAGATGACGGGCAACGACAAGTATGATGACTAGAATTTTTTTCAGTACACTGTGTCACTGTCCTTTTGCTTCTCGAGAAGACTGAATTTGTCATTTACAAATAAAGAATAAATAGTAGCCGAGCAAAGTATGAATGAAAAGTTCAAAATATTTCAAGCTAATATTTTACAAAAGTGTTTAGGAATTTTTAAGTTTTTTACACTTTACTAATTTTCTGAAAATTGAGTCCAAAAACAGAGCTCAGTTTCCTGTCTCCTGGATACGCCACTGTTCTATCTTATTATGATTAATTGATAAGTTGAAATTCGAACAAAAAAACACTTCGAAAGGTCCGTCACAGTTTCTGTACAACAGGCTGAAAAAAATTAAAATTTTCATATTTTGCTAGTGGTTTGTTTTTGTTAGGGTTTTTGTTCTAACTTCCATTTGTTTGTTTTACTTTTTTTTTATTTGTTAATAATTATAAGCGACAGCTTTACGTTTAAAGTTAAATAGGTAACATGTAACTTTGAGACAGACGTTAACCATATTTTTGTTTCATTTCAGTTCAAATGAGCGGGTGACGAGTTGTCGGACCGATGACGGGGCGGGGTCAAAGTCCGATGGAGCTCGGCTAACTCGCCACGCTCAGCACGGCCCCACCCCCGCCCCTAACACCATGGATCAGTCGGAGCGCGGACATAGGCCTCTTGCTTTCGATAAAGTAATTATTTTCACGTATCGTTTCATATTTATTAAGCAAAAAAACAGAACTTCTTGGTGGATCATCGTAAAAATTGAATGTCTTTGAATTATTCAATTTAATGCTAAATTTTATTTTGCATTTGTATTTAAGTCGTAAAATGATTCAACTTTATGTATGTTAGTCATTCTTACATTGACTTTTTCAGTTCATGAAATTCTTTTTGCTAGTAATTGCTGACATTTCTTGACAGAGGCGCAACAATTGTCGACTTATCGGTGAGAGGGAGGGAGAATTTCTTGAAATTTTCATTTAGAAAATCAAAAATATGTAGCCCGAGCGAAACGAGGAAGAAAATTTTGAGAGTCAGGGGTCGCTTTTACAATCTTGAAACCAATCTTCAATAATTCGCAATGCCTATCTAACCTTCGTACCCAGATCCACATGATCATAGGGTGGTCAAGTCTTTGCAAGAAGTTTTATTTTTCAAAGATGGGTTCCACTTTGAGTGAGGTAGAGGGTTGAAGAAGGAGGAAAAGGGTCAATTTGCTCCGGGCCCCGGTTCCCTTCAAGGACTCGTCAAAAATCTTGAATAAAAACTTTCGAAGTTTCTCGACAATTCCATAAAAAATGTCATCAATTTTGAATTTTCTACCTAATTAAGTACGTATTTTTGTTAAAATTGAAAAATATTTTCTTGTTTGAAAAAACTGTTGGTGCAGCCCACCAGGATATTTGAATTAAAAAAATTTCTGTCCTTTCTTCACTCGAGCATATACGCTTAACTCATATCAAATCCATTAACAAAAAAAATGTAATTTAAAAAAGTGTGGCTCACAAAAGTTGCGAAAAAATTTGCCATCAATATTTGAAGGAGTGAGGCCCGAAATTATTGTTTTCATATACCCAATCATTACTTTCTCCTTCAAAGTCATTTGAACATTGGACCATAGTGTTTCTAGAAGTTTTTATAAGGAAAAATGAAAGTTTCGAGGGTTTGGAGCGTTGAATTGTTACGTGTAAGGTCAATGGGTCTAATGGGGAAAGTGGGTAACTGAGAACACTCTCCGGAAAACTCATTAGAATGATGCCCAGAAATCAACCAATGGGTAAAATTTGAACTTTGCGAAGCCTCATGAACCACTATTATCTCGATCATTTCAAATATTTACAATTGATAGTAAAAACATGAATTTATTTTTCATGATAAAATTTGTACATGATAAGCTACGTTGAAATTTTAAAACGGTTGAAATCAATTATAAAAACTGCATTTTATAGAAGAGTGAAGATAGCAGTTCACTGAAACCAGTTTGAAAATTACAATTTTGGAGTTGATTTTTTTTTATAGTGCAATGGAAAAATACAAGAATTTGTTCTCATTTACCGATGTAAAATCAGCAATTCATGGGTAATTGGGAACACTGTGATTCTTATCATTAAACTTGCATTTTGAAGTACAAAAGGCAGTTAATTGGACTTGACTGTATCGATTTACGATCTAAAGTTTAAAAAAAATGTTTTAGAAAAGGTTTTTTTGATTTATTATCTTTCTAAAAGTAAAATCAGTAAAGAATTTAAGATGTAAAAAAAATGGTCTATTTCAATTTTTTAATGAAATTTGAAGCATAGAAATAATACATTTTTCTCATTCAGTCTTTTTCTGAAAATTTACAAATTAAAAACTGCATTTTTTTCTGGTGTTCTCAATTACCAACAAACTCATGTATAATTGAGACCATGGCAATTGTAATTGGAAACACGTCATAATTTTTTTAATTTTTGATTCTCAAAAACATCCATCATGGTAGGGACACATTAAAATAGACAGAATTTAAGCAAATAATAAGAACACATCTATTATAAGTTTTTTTTTTTTCATAAAAACTATTTAAAACTCGCGTATTTTCAATTTTGAAAAAAGTGTTCTCAATTAGACTCATTGGCCTTACATATATTCGCCCAATTTTTCATTTTTTTTGCTAGTGGGGGCGGTTGATCCCCTGAAGACCCGCTTCGCGTCAATGTGTACTGACCTGCGTACCCATGTCTGATTCTAAGAAGAAGAAGAAAGGAATCTTTCTAAGACAAAAACTTTGAAGAGCTTTCCGAACAGCTTTTAAAATGCTCATTAATGCTGAAAAAAAGAAATACGACTTAATCAATTGACGATTGAAAATACTAGTAAAATATACGCGTGTGATATTAAAACCCAGATACCGCTGTTGAAGTTGTTCACGTTTTAAACTACGATTTTCCATCTACTTATACAAAATTATCATATTTACCTATATATATTGATTGCATAATGCGCATAAGTAGGTAGATCTTGTTTTAGTGATAAACTGTACCTGCAAGTACACGTTTGCAGAGTATGCTTTTCATAATTCCGACTGACTCGACTCTTCCAACATTACATATTAAAGCAATTCGCTTCACTTATGTGTGTATAAATTTGCCTATTTTTAAACAGCAGGAACAAAAGTAAGCATAGAAGTATATTTAAAAATGCCCAAGCTGAATTTTTCGATCTATTACCCAACTGGGAGGAAAAGCAATATTTCATTTCTAACCGGCCGAAGCAAAGTATTTTTCGTTCAATTTTCAGAAACTAAAAAGTTTTGTATTATTTTTTTATTGTTACAAATTACCCATATGGCCATATCTGTGTATCTGTTGTGCCTGTTTACTTAATTACTTATTTTGAACAATGTACCTACTCATGTAACAGAGATTAAAAAAAATAAACAATAGTTATAGAGTCTTTCGGGAGAACATAAATTTTTTCCAAGTTTAAAACTTCGATGCGATGTAGGTATTCCTAAAGGATTAGTTTACTCAGCTTCTGTTCTGATTAAAATTTCTAAAACATTGATATTACACGTACCTATTTACTTTTTAAATTTCGATACGCGCGACGACGATGACGCACCCATAAATTTTCTAAAAGTTATTTCATTAATCATACTTCTTTGTTAATTTTGAATATGATAGCGAGCGGGAGTAGGGAAGGATAATGACCGTGAAGAAATTTTCGATGATTTTCGTATCTGCAGTATTAAAAGTAGAGTAACCGAACAGAAAAGGCTGATTTTCAATATTTACGCGTACAGTACTCGTATAGATTGTTATTTTAGGTAAACTATAGGCATGTACAGCGTTTGCTGGGACCAAAAAACATAACCAATAAACTGCAATATGTCTGCTTATTCATGTAAAAAAAATATGACTTTTTACTTGCGCGTATTGTATACCTAAATTTCTGAGAATGCATATTTTCAACGTTTCAATTTTAAACAAAAATTCTTCAGTTTTGTAAATTTTTGAACGTTGATAATTTGTAAATTTATTGCCAACGAAGGCTTTGTTTAATATATAAAATAGTTGTGCTTACTTCTACTATATCTTATTTTAATTCGAAGGTCGAATGTTTTGGTTGGCTACATGAAGAGAGATGAGAGAAATATTTATGAGGCAAAATAAACCTTTTTGGACCTTTTTCAGCGAGAAATTGAAATTGATTTTACTCAGCTTTTAGATACATATTGGAAGTTCTAACGAGAAATTTGAAGATGTTATTAGTCTATAGTCTGCTGAGAATCCAAAAAGGTAACCGAATCTTAGAAATGGCTTCAGTTTCTTCAACCAACTTGACCTTCTGGTTATACTACCACAATTTTCACCTCAATATCTAATTTGTCAGAATGTTTTTTCTTACCAGCTTCATTTGTGTAGTATTTTCCGTAGCAAAAATGACCGAAGTTTGGAATTCCATGAATATTTTCATTTAAGTAAATTAAAAAAATTTATGATTTGATAGATATTAGTTTTTACCTCTGGTTACCTATATGGTTTTCAAAAACTGTTTTAGTTCATCGCCGGATAATAAAAAACTATTTGAAATATTTTTTATTTTGGTATGAGCTGGTTTTCAATTGAGGTCGATTAGGCTAATTGTAAATGCTTTTTGCATTTTCATTTTTTTCTTTCTGTTTTTAGTCAAGAAGATACCAAAATTAATTATTTCTTGGTAATTCAAGTACGCCACTTGAAAGTACATAGTTTAAGCTATCGATTCGTATATTAGAAAATAATTTTGTGCGAACCTAATCCTAATTATGAAGTGTTTACAATTACCCTAACCATGTTTACAATTATTGTAATTGTATAAACATGCGAAGGAATAACAAATTAGTGCAAAAAAATTTTAATTTTATCGTTTTAGAAAACTATTGATACAGTAAACTTTTTAAATTTTACAATTTTAGAAAACTAATTCACTGATAAAAATCATCAAAAGTTCAAAACAAACGCATAAAGCAGCTATGGTAGTATTTACGACAATTTCCCCGAAAATGCAGATGTTTCCAGAGTAATTTTAAACACCTTACGAAAAATTTACCAAATAAAATTTCAACGAGGTAAATATGAATAAATATTTCAAAATGCTTATAAAATTTGAGAATATTGAAGTTCTGGAGAAATTTCGATATTCAAGTAAAGGTTTGGGGATTTTAATTTCTGCTTATGCAGAAAAATCATCGCTTGTTGTAAGAAATTTACAAAAATCGATGTTGATATCCACAATGTGTACTATTTTGAAAACTTCGATTTATCTCATACAGATTCAAAGAAAAATCAGGATACCGAAGTCACAAATAATTTTTAACCTGGTTTTCTATGCCATTGTCAATGAAAACCAGCTTATTAGGATCTATCGGCCTACGGCAGATGATGAGATAAAATCCGTTTTGGAGTCCTTGAAGACCTTTACAATAATTTTTGGCCATGTCAGATCTCCCCCTCCCTTCTTACCAAAGACTAAAATCATTCACTCTGTTCGATACGGACCTCGCTCCAATTCGATCAATCGGTTAAGTTTGACGGTAGATCAGATATAATTATATGAGCTAAGACAACCTTGGGTCAAATTTCAGTTATGTCCAAATTTGGAGAGAGTGCTGAAGGGCTGAAATCGCAAAAATTATTCCTTTTTGAGCCAATCTATAGATAATTCTAACTAATTCAAAAATCAGCCTCCTAAATCAATTAGAAGGGGAGATTTCAGTCCCCCCCCCACATTGAGCTAGGAAGTTGAAATTTGATATGTAGACTTGGTAAAAGCCATAGATGTGTCTTTTGGGGATTTCGACTTTTCAGAACCATTGCGCTCCTTTCAGGGCCATAGCGAACAACTGGGGGAGGGGGGTGAACAGGCTCATTTTTCCGAATAAATCCAATTTTTGGTAATTTTTTCACCAATATTTGAAAAAACCAATAAATTGGTGTAACCAGGAGTGTTTACTGGAGTAGAAGGTTGGCAAATTTTTTCCTAATTGCATAAATGAAGTGAATAGTATAGATAGATTAGATTTGCGTATATGCCCGAGCGAAGTGAAGGCG
Organism: Ferrisia virgata; assembly: GCA_900060175.1. Lineage (NCBI taxonomy): Eukaryota > Metazoa > Arthropoda > Insecta > Hemiptera > Pseudococcidae > Ferrisia > Ferrisia virgata. The sequence goes on along the minus strand of FIZR01020966.1, from coordinate 27,998 downwards.
AAATTTTGAAAAAATATGATTTTTTAACTATTAAAAAGAGCATATTTCTAGGTTTTATGTGGAAAAAAGAAGATTTTCAGTTTTTACAAGTTCATCAAGTTGAGTGATCACATTTGCTTTTTAAGGAAGAAGAGATTTAATGGAATTTGTACTGAAAATTTTTTAGAAAATATGAACAGAAAAATTGAAAATTTATATTTTAACGCATTTTTCCCAACATTCTTTAAAATTTACCAATCGCCAAGTTTTCATTTTTTCCAAATTTTTTCAGTTAGCTTGAAATTTTTCCGAATAACTCGTAGTTTTTTCCTGGAGGGGAGGCTCATTCACCTCCCGTTCCGTTACGGACCTGAGTACATCGATTGTTTTATTTTCATCTAAAAACAATTAGATTTCGTGTTTCATTTTATTTAATATTTTTTATAATTTTCCAAATGTCAAATTTCCGATGTTGGTAAATTATGAAGAATATTAAAGTGTTCGGAAATTCGACATTCGATAAGTTATGAAGAATATTAACGAAATGTTCGGAAATTCGACGTTTGGAAAATTGAATTGAAAAGAATATTAACGAAGTGTTCGGACGTTAATATTCGTGATAATTTTACCAATGCCAAATTTCTGAACGTTTCTCCGTTTTTTCGAAAAATTGGCACTATTTTCATTGGGAAGGGAGTGACTCCCCTCATACCCCCTTCGCTTGGACCCTGACCCCCTTAAATGTGTTTTTTGGTAGGCTTTCTTACATTTTGAATTTATTCTTCGCATAACTCCCCACCAAATTTGTTTTTCTGGTCGGTTTTTCTTATTTTTTGAGTTCAGCCCTCCTCCTTCCCCATTCGGCTGGGAAGTTGAAATTTAGTATGGGTTCTAGATGCGCCTTTTAGTGGTGTTAACTTTTTAGCCCCATTGCATCTCCGATTTACTTGAATGTGATGATTAAAAAAATTTCCAAAATGCTAAACGGTAATTTTATTATTTGTGAAAATGCTCAAAATAATGCCTGAATTATTCCTGAAATTAAAATGTTCTGAGAATAAAAGCCACTATGTAACAAAACATATCAATGTGTTGCTTATGTGTTACCTACTTTCGAGTTTCGATCCTCTCATATGTTGCTCAAGTATACTTGTATACTTGTCTACTGGATACAACGTTAGCGCACTGTGCCGTGTAGGTAAAGTGGCATTGTACGATTTCCTCCTAGAATTACGGATTTTACTTCAGCTTTTATCTTTGTCCTGAAGTAGTGATATCTATAGAAAACAAATACAACCGTCTGGTGAAAAATAATTTAATAAAATTTACTGGTACCAATAGAAATTTCTTTTTCGAAAAAACCATGATTGGGACTAGGATTTATTCACAACCATACGAGTCTGAATGGACTTGGCGCGCACAGATCTTATAATGGATCTCGTGTTTGTTCTGTTCCCAAAAATGAGTGTAGCTCGTGGGGCCTGGACCCATCAGCTGAGTGGGAGTTATTTTATAAAACAACGATATGGCCTATCCATTAGTAAAGTTGATACTGTTTCATGATTGCATTATAACTGGTCGTTTGGCGAATTTTCATTGGAAACTTTTTTCATCACTTATAATTGGTCGTTTTCGCTGAATTATTTCGATCGGCCATTATTCTTTTCGTTGATATGTTTTGGTCCCAATTTTGTAAAATAACTCGGTCCTGGTACTGGTATACGTCGATATTAAATGAATATGGATATATTTCGTAGTGTTTTTATATATTTTTTTTTTACACTTTGTCGGCCTTACAGCCTTACTTATTTGTACTTATTGTTTTGTGTCATCGAATGCAGTTCATAACCCGAATAGCGTGTCAACGTTATACGTTACTGACCACATTTATATTTTAGTAGTCGTTTCATTTTTAATAACTTTATTCTTTTTCAACGAAAGATGTTCATAAAATATGTACATTCACTTTTATCTATTTAAGCGCCTTGCAATGAATCTTTTTTTTTTTTTTCATTCAAGTCATGTCATATGAAAAATGAAAAGAAACCGTGTCGAAACGAGGAGTATACTTACTTTTATTTGAAAAAAAAAGAAAGAAAAATTTAAAAATGGATTATAATCCACGCGACGAGATGTTTTCAAGAAATACGGATTTTTTTTTTTTTTATTTTCTGGATTTGTACGTACGCATAAAAACTGTATGCATATTATAGGTGCCCATTTATTTAGTACGATAGATAGCACCGGAATATGAATACATAATATACGTGGGCAGAAAATCAAAACCGTAGATAATTTCGAAAATACCTACGGAACGGATAAAATTTTGAATATTCACGCCAATTTTAAAATATATGCATAGGTAGTGCCACGAAAATCTCGTCAATGAGTGCACACACATTTACCTTAAGCGCGAGTTTAAACTTAACGACGGCTTTTATGGCTTTTCAAAATAAAACCATTTATCTCGTATTTAAAAGGAAACTCCCCAGATTTTCGCGGTCGAAGTAAGCTGCGTAACAATGGGGGATAGGTATACCACGTTCGTCGCTTTCCTCCTCGTCGCAATGTTTGTTAGAAAAATGTGTAGTGAAGGAGCAAAAAGAAAGAGATAGAAAAGCAAGAGAGGAAAAGAAAAAAAGGGCATATATCCCCGACACAAAGGGATGTACCCGTTATACACGGTGTTATCACCCATGACTAGAAATGTCCCCGTATACAGTCGCTTCGGGCTGCTGCACAAAATACCACCTTCCAGCCATGCAGATCGATATTTTCAGCCCGCTTTACACGAATATACCATTTATTATTTTTATTATGTTAATTTCCGTTTGATAATTTTCAATTTTTTTCCACAAATTCAATTTTATACGTGAAAGTTGACATTTTGCTTTCCATATTCCAATTTTAACGTTCGCGTCGTAACGTTTTTCTTGTACTCTCATTGGTTCTAATTCGCAATATTCCTTTGATTGACGAAGGTCATATTATGTACGATACACACCACACACACATTGTACGTACGTACGTTACGCACCGTATCGATGATTATCTCGTAAAGGGATATCGTGTTACTACTTGTTCAAAAAAAAATTTTTCGATCCTTATGCGCTCTTCAATTTGTACGCGACTTTTTTTTCGAAACAAGTTGGTGTTTTCCTCGATTACAAAAACATTTCATGCATTATCATAACAGGTGTAATCGGGTACTTTGACAATGAATGGGCGTAAAAATTATTCCTTCATTCTTTTTATCCTGTACTTACGAATAAATGGAAAGAATATTTTTTCTTTCGCCTACGCGTCGAAAGTATAAAATATAAACGTTATTTATATCTTATTTTACATTTACTTGTTTTGATAGGCATCGCAGAAAATTTAGAAATCGATATGAAATCCGAAAAAAAAATAATACTTTTAAGATAACGAGTTAAAACTCAACCTTGCGAGAGACCCTGGTAGGACTCTATAATTACCTACATTTCCTGAAAATGATATCAAATTCACTTCTCAAATTACCTGCAGTGATGGATTTAGGCGCAAAAGCCGAAGTGAAGTTGAGATTAAGCCCTCGCAAATAGGAGGGAAAATTGCAATTAACTCGATTTGAGAATGAAATTTTTTAAAATGATTATTTTTTCTGTGTAGAAAGGCCTTAGCAGCTTGTAAAATGTGAACAAAGAAATGAAAAAAATATGTCTTATTTATTTTTAATCAAGTCGCTATTTACCTTTAATATTTTAGATAAGTAAATTTTTAAAAAAGGTACTTTTCACCGTGTTTAGGAGTTGAAATTTTGAAGGCGAAGCTTGACTAGTGAGAGGTGTCTAGTGGGCAATTACAACGGGACCTGCAGACCTTTGCAAATACCTTCCAACGTTGAAAAGCAAATATACATGTAGTAAGGTGTCATTTATTATGTAGGTCAAACAATTTTTTTGACTTCGACTCGGCAACAAAAAAGCATTCCTTTAAGCTCCTAATAAACTCCTGGAAAAATTTCTGCTTAAAAAAAATTTAACCGTAACAACGCGTAATTGAAATATAATATGTATGTACCTATCTGGTAATGTACTTATGTGCTCTAATTAAAAAATTGATTCCAGATAGTCGTGCAGCAGAAAGTGTAGGGTGTAAGCTATAAAGCTATAAGCATTTATATCCTCAGAAAACAAAAATTGCCAAACTGATATTTTTGATCATATAATGGGTTCTCAATTTCTCTTCTTGATCGATGTTTTACGTAAAATCAAGCTAAAGAAGAATTCATATAAGTAAAAATATCTGCTTACATGTACATGTGCGAACGACATTTTTCATATTGTTTGCTAGATTACTTTTGAAAAACAACGTTAAAACAGAAATTAAGCTTTTCAAATAATATACTGAATTGTAAAATGTTGCCATGAAAAAGAACAGTATTTTCAACTTTCATTAAATAATAAGATTGTCAGCACTACTATATAAAACTACTCAACTATTTCGATCTATATCCATTTCTACGAGCTAAAAAATTTTTTGAGCGTCAGTTTGAGGTAATGTACCCCTTAATTGCATTTTTTTGAAAAATAAAAAACCTGGATTGTGGCGAACTGAAACTTTTCAACCCACTGATAGAGGTTCAAAAATAGACTGGGATCGAATCAAAAATGCGCTAGGTAGACACAGAAACCAAAATCGTATGTTTTTAAGTCTGTGACTGAGGTCTTACATCATTTTTATGGAATGTAAATGGCAAAAAAGTACTTTTTTTCGAAAATGAACCTACTTTGAGGACCCATAGCTTACCCTTCTCCTCCATACTCTTTGAGCTAGAAGCACAAAATTTTGTATGATAGATTTTCAACCTAAAGTCAACCACCTCCGTGAGTTTAGTCAAAATCTGAGGCATGTTTTTTTTCACATTCTAATGTACTGAGTGTTCCGCATTAGCCTCGCCATCCTTATACCAGAGATAGGTCAACTCATGAAACTTACATGTATAATGGTTAGCAAACCCAAAAAAATCGAAGGGGCTAAGATATGCTATCTTCATAATTTCAGTTTCACTCAAACGTGCCGCTTACTTTAAAAATTCATAAAATAAAGATTAATAATGATCAAAATTTGCTGTTCACTCTAAAGCACAGCATATACTCTCAAGTATGTCTGGTATAAAAATCAAAAGTGGGAGTGAAGTGGTTCGTAAAATATGATAAAATAAATATAAAAAAACACGACTAAAAATTTGTAACTTTTTAAATTTTTTTTGTGAATAACTTTTGAAAAAGATATTACAAGCATTTCGTTAAAACATTTCAAAAGCACTTTCAACTCAGTGTTTGATTGGTAACCTTGAGGATTGCATTCAAACGGGGAAAAAATACCAATTGAAGAAAAAAAACTTTTAATCATTTTTGCACAAAAATGGAAAAAATGTTAATTTTGTAGGTAAATGTGGAAAAACAAAACAATTGCGTTGCCTAGTCAAGGAATATGAATGAAAGACTGTGGCAAAAAAATCAAGGATGGGGATGAAGTGGTTTGCAAACTATGGCGGTATGAGTATTAAAAAATTTAGTTGAAAATTGAAAATTTTCTCAGTTTTTTGTAAATAACTTCCGAAAAAGCTACTATTCTCTGCTAAAAATGTTTAAAATGACCAGCAAAAGAACCGTCTATTCCATGGTTTGAGCAGAAACCCTGAAGATTGCTTTCTGGCAGGGAAAAAACATATTATATCGAATGTTATAAAAATCATGAACTTTTTAAGAAAAACATTGATAAATTTCAACATTTCACATTTTTTTCAATGGGGAGCTCATAATTACTTTTTTAGAAGTTATTCACAAAAAAAAAAATGAAAAATTTGAAAATTTTCAACTGCATTAGGATGTCTAGTTTCCTAAAACCCTGAAAACCCTGGAAAAGTCTGGGAAAAGTTGAAGAATTTTGGAATTTTTGCTAGAAGTATTTAAATTTAAAAAAATTGGATAATTTTCATAGCTAATTGGTGTTGTTGTGGTTTTCTGATAAAATAAAAAATTGAAAACAGTTTTTCTGTTTTAGTTCACTCTAATACCAGCCATCATTTAATACATTGAATTTTTCATGCTCAGTTTGAAACTACCTTCATTTTGATACCCATCTTAGAATAGTTTTTCAAATGGAATTCATCCATCCCTTCTTTGGAAAGGGTCTTGAAAACTGCGAAAAATTGGTCTGGAAACCTGGAAAAGTCTTGCAAAATCGTTTCTGGAGTTTCCTGGACACCATGAATTTTTTTATTCGTCTATCGTCACCGTTTGCAAATCACATCATCCTCACTCTTGATTTTTTTACCCCTGTGGCTCACTCATATTCCTATGTGGGGCAATTGTTTTGTTTCTCTCACATTTACCTTCCAAATTCGAAATTTTTTTCCGATATTTATCCAAAAATAACTAAACATTTTCTCTCTTCAATTGATACTTTTTTCTCCGCATAAATGTAACCTTCGATGTTACTAGCCCAACCACTGAGTTGTGAGTGGTAGGTTTGGGTGAAAATGAAATTTTGAAAATAGCATATTTCAGCCCCTTCGATTTTTTGGGCATACTAACCATTATACATGTGAGTCTCATGAGTTGACCTATCACTGGTATAAGGATAGCGAGATTAATGCGAAATACACGGAATATTTATGTAATTTATCCGTTCCTGTTATCTGGCTCTCGGTATTTTGTAATTATTGAAAATAGAAAATAAATAATCACGTCTAGCATTTTTCACATAAGGCTATTTGATTACAATATGGTTAGGTATTTCATACCGTGGTATAATGTTTAAAATAATAAGTGTTTATTGAATTTGCGTTCTTTTTGAATCGATGTTATTTTTAAAAGCAAAACAAATTCTACTATTCTCATTGTTGACTGGTTTATTTAACGCCCTAGTGTTCAAGTGTACATATACTGTACACATAACATACCTTCCAAATGCTAATTGTTATTATGGTTACACAACACCTATAGTAGTTAAATACCTCTACCTACATAACATTCGTATGTATAATAATCGGTCCGAAATGCGGTTACAACTTTTTCTTCATTTGAAATTTTAGCAAATGTTTTTTTATCGCGTATCTATGAAAAAATTCTAAACACACATATTATATGTATCGTTCACGCAGACTAATACATTGGTGAAACGATAATTATGAAACATAATGAAATCATACGTACTGTCAATTATTTCTTCTCGCCTTTTCGTTGGAAATAGTGTAGCCTAATGGTGGTAGGTACTAGGTAGCTAGGTACAGGTAGCTACAGCTAGGTACTTCTCAACGAGGCGTCAGACGAGTCAAGTGTGTAAAAAGCCCTTTTAACCTATTAAGCTCGTTTTTCATTTTACGTCGTACTTGTTTCTTTTAATTTATAACTCGTATGTATTCATAATCATCTCAATCACGACTCCCCGCTTTCATAACATAATATGTAGTGTATTTCATATTGAACATTTTATTAATAGGCAGCTAGTTATTTGATATTTTATCAGACCTTTAGCAAATTACCCTATTCTGTACCGTGGAATCGTTCATTTTGTTGTAGAAGTGAATTAGTATTTTAATTATTGTCCGACAACACGCGGGTTTCCATTATAATTAGCTAAATATTTCGCATACCTCGTACGATATTGCGGTATTGATTGTTTCTAGGCCTCTGAATTAAAATCAAATTAAAAAGGGATAGGCGAAGATTAAACCGCAATCAACAAAAAATTGATTATAAAGTAATGAAATTTTTCAAAATTCGAAAAATCATCGTGAATTAGATAGTTACGATGTCATCGGAATTGAAATTGAATTTTGAAATTATTAATTATCGTCATTGCAATTATGATTTTCCTACCATCGAAGTCTGTTACCAGTTTTTTTTTTTTTTTTTTTTACTTGACGAAAATACTTGGTAATTTACCTGCGTAAAAATATATTACTATCGGTAATTTATTTCTCGTATAACTGTTTCTATAGGTATTTAAATTGCTGAATTATTTAATTTTTATCTTTCCGCAGATGGAGGGGCTGGTGCAAGAGATGCAAGATCCTGACACAGGAGTTCCTGTTAGAAGCCAAAAACAATTTCTTACTTCTATACCTTCTGCTTTCACTGGTAAGTTGAAGTGTTTATATTTTTTCAATCTATTTCATAGTCGAGTATATTTTTTTGAGAAATGTTCTTTAGAAATGAACGTAGGATATCAATTTCAAGCAATGAAATGCATAATTTCAATCTTATCTCCCCTAGTCGACTTTTCGGGGGTACTTCAAAAATATTTTTTCAAAAATATTTTCGCTTTATTAAAAATTTTTCCTCAGTAAATTCATCCTGAAATAGTTTAATTATACTTACCTTTGTTCATTTTAGGTCAGCGTTTTTCGATTGTACTCTTTTTAGGGGTTCTCAACCAGTGTTTCAACATGCAAAAATGCAGAATAAATAGTTTTAAGAGAAAGGAAAAAATGAAAAATTGCATTCGGAGGTCTAAACTATGCGAAATATGTTAATTTTAATAGTTTTTTTTTATGATATGAAAAATAATCATTTTTGAGCACGCCTAAAAAATCGTCCGTGGGAGATAAAATTGAAATTATGCATTTCGTCATCTAAAATTGATGAATCGTAAAGAAACGCAAGAAGTGACATTTTTTAAAAATTGCTGAAAAAAAGAGCAAATGGTGAAAATTTACCAACAACGATAATTTTTGGATATAATTATGTGTAATAATTCCACGCTTAAAAAAAATTCAAAAATTATGTTTTTCGATTTAAAAAAATTTTTGGAAATTAGCGAACTTGAGTTAGTTTTGCAGGTTTGAAAAATTTAGTTAGAAAGCTGAAATTTTTACATCATTTTTAGGTCATTTCGCAACTATTGTAACTCCGCCATTTGCAGATTTTCAAAAAAGGTAAAATTCGGGTCACCCTAGCTAGTACAGTACATACCACAAATATTATGTTGCACGAATAAGTTGTCTATCTTGAAGGGATAAATATTGTTTTTAAAAAATTAGTATAAATCAAAACGAATTTAACGAAATTTCAAGTGTGAGAAAAGGTAGCCGGTGGTGGGTGGTGGGTGCAAAACTGAGCAAATTTTGTCGTGTTTATTTTTTATGCAAAAGACTGTTGAAACAGGTTGAATTAAATAAATTCTGCTAAAAAAGGTTATCATGGAAAAATTTTACACGTACTAAAACCCAACCTAGACCGTTTGGTAGAATGTACTGCTGGTAGCTCCTTCAATTATCGTGTTTAGCAAAAAACACTCTTTTCTATGTGGAACCAATCCCATAACTGCTATTGCAAAAATTTAAAACTTGATGATTTGGGCGTATAAAATTTAAAAAATTCTCATTTTTGGAGGTCAAAAATACACTCGAATACTCACTGTATTTTTCAGTCGTGAGCAAAAACTGTCCTATTTTTTGCCTCTCGTTCAGAATTTTTCGAAAAATTTTCGCTCTCGCTTCGTTCAGGCTTTAACCCTACTAAAGATTTAATGGCGTATTGCCTAATTTTACATTTTACATGTTCAAATCCCCCCCACCCGAATGGGTTTGGAAAAATTAAAAATTCTTTATACTTATTTATCGAGTATTCACTCAAGAGTTGAAACTGAAAAACCGCTCTATTTTTTGTCATAAAACTTCGAAAAATGCATTTTTGACGATAAAAAATCGTACTTTTTTTAAAATTTTGATCTCGCTTCACTTGGGTCTATTTTATGCGTCCTATTTGTTTAATTTATAAGGGTTGAGACTCAAAATATTTAAGCTAATTATAGATTATTTAAAATTAGCGGTTTTAATTCCTCTATCACGTCTTCGCGTGTATAACATTAAATGTTATTTTAAATAACAGGCCGTAGATAAATTTTTCCACTACTTTTGTACATAAAAAAAATTTAATTTCCCACCTCACCAGTAAGAAAAATTTCGTATCCCCTCCACGAGACATTTCTACTTACAACACTGAAAAGATACGCTAAAATGTTCAATTTTTTGACCTCTGAATCTTGAAATACCAAAAAATTTTCGCTCTCGTTTCGAGCAGGCATCTGGCTACCTAGTTTTGTTTTAAAGAAAAATTAATATGTATACCAGAAGATAGGGGGGAGGGGATGTGAAAGGTGAAAATATCAGCAAAGTCGGCCAAATGTCAGGTCTCATCCCTACCCCCTACAAACCAAATAACTTCGATCCGCTACTGACTTTTACTTATAGTTTTGAACATTGTGAGAAAATGAAATTTTGGGAACATACTTTTATAGAGTTTAATATTTATAAAAGCTACAATATATTTATTTAGCACAGAATGTTTTTTTCATAACGTACAAATTAAATAAAAAAAAAGTAATCCAGTCATATTTGTGTATACTTGACAATACACCTCTGGAAAGTAGATTTTTTTCCATTTTTCCCGACCTTCGAACCAAAACTAAAGGCTCCTGGCTTAATAAAGTACACATAAAGCTTACGTATCCGTTTTTGAAGTATCGTATCAGGAAGGTACCCTTATTCATTCGTTCAATTTGGAAATTCACAGAAGCCAAAAAATGAACATAGCATTTTCTGTAGCACTAGGCTTTCAGATTTCATCTATTGCAATATTTAACGAGCTGGAATATGTTAGAAAAAAGGTCATTTATGAATGCGTAATTTTGTACCTTCGAAATCGTGCAGTTCGCCAACTTATTTACACTCGTTTGGTTTTGGTTGTAAAACTGCTTATCAGCAGAATATTATAAAATTTTCCAAAATACCCCTTATGGTGACTAAAAAAATAAAATAAAATAAAATAAATGAAGAATTGGCTCGCATAAAGTACGGAATGCCTTATTAAAATCTAAGACGCTGCCTTGCAGTATGCTCAGAATATACTGCATACTAAAGAACACTAGAGTGGTGGTTTGCTTCGTTATAATTTTTTTTTTCAATTGCCAAAATAATGACGAGAGCCTAATACATTGCCACACTGGAATGCTTTTCAAAACTTGAGTAGTACTTGTACGAGTCGTTAATTGCGCGAAGAGCTGTTACAACCGATGATTTTTCTCTTAATTGAATGTAGGTAAATTCGGAAAACTTTAATGAACGATGTTTTAATATTTAATAAGTCGTTCAACTTTTCATTGCGTATGTTGTCGCATTTTATGACACTCGAAGTGATGTATACAATACATATTGGTTTAGGTACTTCAGCACAACGTGAAAGGTTAAACTAAGGGAACGAAAAATATTATATGGATTAGTCACCGATGATTGAAAAGCATTCGAATTGATGAGATTACAATTAGGTAAATTTAATTTCACTCGAAACAAGAGTATGCTAGGTACTTATGTACCTTACTTACATACACGTACACCTTACTTAGAGCTACGTGTAATTCGAATAGGGATGTTAACGATTTATTATTCTTACGCAAGTACAATAAGTACTCAACCTACACGTTTGAATTTGGATGGATAGGTGCATATAGACACGACATACATAATAGATGCGTATATTGCCGTACTCTATTGTAGGTTGTAGTTAGGTACACTTACTTAGTTACAGATAGGCATGCAAGTACTCGCTTTTAGTAACTTTGGTTACTCATTCTATTTGAAAAATAGGGGGTTTCTCTAACCTTACGCGCAACAGTTCTTGAAATCGATAACTTATTGAGTGGGTACTAATTCTCTTTGTATCTGTGTTATTTTTTCGATTTCTTTTTTTCCTTCTTTTTTTTTTTTTTCGAAATTCCACGTAGAACATTTATTAAATATCTAAAAAGCAGGTATAAAAAAAATGTCTACGTTTACTTTTCAGATCAAGTATACTATTAAATAATAATAATAATAATAATAATAATAACAATAATAATAAAAATTACAAGAAAAGAAACAGAAAGTAGGCACGTATAGGTAGTTAGGTTACTCGTTGTCGAACTATATATATATCTATTGTATATGTAAGGATAATCAAAATGTTAGACTTATTCTGTAAATTTGACTTGCGCACAAGTTTGATGTGTTTTTTTTTCAATAGCTGTTTCCATTTGATTTCGGTGAATGGAAAGATATTTACGCGTGGTTTATTATTTTTTAAAGCGTCACGAGCTTTATTCGGAATAAAATATTTAAAACATTACGCTTGGTCAATTTTTTATAATCTTTCTTACACATTTGTACATTCTTTGGTGCATGTTGTATATCTACCCAACTACCTACCTACCTAACGTAGGTGAATTTGACAGAAAGTAGGAAAGCGTACCTACCGAGCACAATTACCCTAACCCCTATCTAATCTCAAGGAACACTTGACCATTCAACGAAAAGAACCAAGGCAAGCCGACAACCTTTTTTATAATATTCTTTCATGAAAGACTTCTCATATAGAGTAACTAACAGATGGAGTTTTTATTATTTTCACATACCTACCGACTCTTTTTTAAATTTTTTCATTATGTATGTTTTTTTTTTTTTTATATTTTACAAAATGGGCTTCGTAGTTTCGAAAGCCTAATTCATCAGCGTCGCCTTTCTTTCATAAAAATAAGTCTTTAGTTCAGGGTTCATTTTATGCATTTCAACTTGGTAGGTAGATAGATACATATTCCAAGTACCAGTCTTACGTACACAAATATTCTTCGGTGTGGAAAAAAATGGCAATTGACCATTAATATTGTAATACTTCGTAAATTAATTTTCAAACGATGGGGCGATGTATGTAAGTAGTATAAGAAAAGTATGCTATTTAAATTTTTATCAAAATGAATTTGTATGAGTATTGTTTTTCAACTTTCACATCGACAATTCTTTTTTTATTAAGCTTACTTATTTGTTTGATAAAAGTTGACATTTTGAAGTTGCATTACATTAATACGCTTATATACCTATCTATTTATTTGTCTCCTTCATAAAAGAAAAAAGAACGAAGTAATTTGAAATAATCATTTGTTTGTTTTGTTGTTTTTTTTTTTTCAGGCTATGATGTAATCGAATGGTTAATGGATCGTTTGAATGTTGATGATCCTGGTAAGTATTAAAAGCTAAAAACTTGGAAATATTTACGCTCCTGTATAGGTACTCTAATTTTAGTTCTATCAGTACGACTATACATATACTTGAAACTGCTACAGTAAAACTTTTTTACAAAATACTAATTTTTTTCGCGATGTCATTACATATTTTTCTCTAGGGTGAATTAGAGTATCATTTTTTAGCCTAAAATTTTTCCATTCTCTTCATTAAGTAGTTTTGCTGTTTTTAATTTTCCGACGAACGATTATTTTACTAAAATCACTGATACATGATTACACCGATTTTACAATTAATTTTTAATAAGCTAAGACTAAAATTGAGTTATATCGAGTCGCTAAAAATTCATTTTTATATTCTCAAAGAAAATATCACGGATTTACGGGTCGTTTCTATGCGACCAAAAATATGCTTTGATGAGTCTTCGAAATTTACAAGTGGCAAGATTTAATGCGAGTCATACACATATCTTACATTTTCTGTTTCGCATGCTACTTTAAGCCTAAGGACAGTGGTTTCGACTTTCATATTAATACGTATACTTTGGCTGCGACAAGAATGATAAAGTAGGCATTTGAGAATTATCACGAAACATTGAAACATTCAAAAGGAAATTTCACTCGTGACGTCGGGTTCTCGTGACTTTGTTGAAAAATCTAAAATCACTACAAACGAGAAGCGAAATTGTTCAAAATCAATTTTTAATGTTGAAAAAATAATTTTAAAGCTATATTTTTCATATTGATTTAGGATTCAGTTTTCGGATACGTTATGATCAATCCTCCGTCGATTTATGATTCCATCGTTGTAGCAATTTGTCCGCTTGCCCTTCAGCTTGTCTTTAAAATTTAAAAAACGTATCCAGAAATTTTGCTCGTTTCCTCTCCATCAACCAATTCTTTGAAATTTTGATGTGAGATACGGACTTTGAAATTGTGTTCAGCCTGATTTTCTATGCCATATGTCGATGCAAATCAGACTATTACAGTGTATCGACCTATGTTGGATGAGGGAAGAGAGGATATCAACAAAATTCGTTTGACGGTCCTAGAAGACCATTACGATCATTTTTGGTCATGTGAGATATTTATTTTTAATTTTTCCCTCGAAACTAGAAATTATTTGCTTAGCTCGATATCGACCAAAATCGATCAAATTTGGGAAATAGGCTCCGATTAGCGGCGGATTTGATATTCTGAAGTGGAGATGATCTATAGTCAAAATTCAATTGTGTCTAAATTCGGGGGAGGCGGTATTGAGGAACTAAAATCGCAAAAATAATTCTTTATTGAGCCAAACGATAGACGATTCGCAGTTGCATAACATATCCAAAAAGTAGCCTGCTACGTCAATTAGAAAAGAAGATATGAAGGTTCTTCCAGTTTTTGACCTTGAAAAAAGGCTATTCCTCCCCTATCTCGCCTCCTAATTAAGCTACAAAGCTGAAATTTGAAATGTAGATTCAGTAGGAGCCATAGATATGCCTTTTTGGGGATTTTGACTTTTCACACCCATTGCACTCCCTTACAGCTCAGAAATGTGGCTTTTTGGTCGGGTTTTCTTATTATTTAAGTTTGTTTTCAACATAACTCCGCTCCAAATTGAGCCGGGAAGTTGAAATTTAGTATGTAAGTTTATTACGGGTCGTAGATATGCTTTTGAGGGTTTCGATTTTTCAGTCTCATTTCTAAAGATTCGAATGCGACCCATGGAATTGCAAGATGCTTTTTTTGTGTCGCGTGAAATTTCCATTTTTCACTTGTCGTAGATGGACAATTCGATACGTGTAGTATCCAATTTGATGATTTGTTTTTTGAAGATCTGGCATGAATATTGTAAACTGAGAATAGAATGAGCAGTTTTTCCACATTTTCAGTAGGTATTTTCCTTACATTCATCCCACACGATTCTTATAAATTGGGATATAATTTACTAATGATTTCCAATTTCACATTGGTAGGGCATTGAGGTAGCAGCTCTATCTCAGCTTTTTATTCTGAATAACGAGCTGTTAAGCTCTGTTACGCATATTCGCAGTAAGGAAGCGTACGTAATTAGACGATGTACAAATATAGCAGGTAGTAGGTATTTATTTCGGAACTAATGAAGAGTTTCCCTATTTATTTATTTGATGACATAAAATAACTGACAATAAGTAATACACGTAGTATGTGTATGTGTACTTTCGTAAGCCAACAAAAACGTATATAATTCATTCAAATACAGTATGTTATATTAATAAAGATGATTAATTCTCCCAAATTGATTTATAACACCAAAATTGACTCTTCGATGTGTTATTTTCAAAAGATGATTGATATTTTACTGTCAATTGCTTTGTAATACGCTTTTGTTTCTATTTGATAACTAAATTGTTTATTCGACAGTTATTATAAACGGGTTAGGGCTTATTTTCTTCAGTTCCGAAAGCAGAATCGTTCATTGTTCCCTTCGTAATGTGATATAAGGTTACAATCATTTTAATTGTCATTAAATTAATAAGTATAATAATTGTATGAATGGGACGACGACGTATTCTACGCGTAAAATATCCGTAATTTATTATTATCTTGTTGCATGTTGAAGTATTTTCAATTTTATTCGTTTTTATTTACTCAAATTCGCGCCCTACCAAATTAAATAAAATACACATTTTGCCAAGATTTAGATGTAAAATTACATACGTACATACTCGACGTGATTATTTACTTGCACAGTAATAGAATAATATTTCCCAACCACCAACATTGTCGTTCCTCTTTTTATCAAATGAAAATATCTTTATGAAAATGATGACTTTGATGTTTTGAAAATGCGGTACTTTTACTTACCTGCTGCTTGTTTAGACCCAAGTTTTTGCTACAAAGAAATAATAAAACAGGTGTCTAAATTCACTTCAGATGAGTTTTCATCGCACATCACGTACATATATGTAGGTAAGGTACTAGGCGGTAGGTAAGGTACCTATCTAGCTAGCTACGTTTGCACAGTATACTCACAAATCTTACCTATACACTTATACAGTAGCCCTACATACATACCTATAACAAAGCTTGCATTACGTATGTCATTACAAAATGTAGCAGGTATGTACATACATATAAGTACCTACGTGTACCTACCAAACCAACATAAATAAATGAATGCAGACGCAGACATTTTGAACAGAAAGTACCTACAGGTACACGCACACAAAATTGTTTGTTTGGTTCCAGGCATTACAACTGAGTTTCTATGGAGACGAGCGAGTTTGAATTAAAATAGCAAAGCATTTATTTATAAGAAAAGAAACTTGAAAAAAATTGGATAATTTTAATGGCAGCTTAATAATTTATTTTTGTTCCAATCTGTCACACAGTCTAACATTTATTTATTGTTAGGATCGATACGGGAAAAGGGCGTTGTGTCGAAAATTTCTACCCGAGTTCTCATTAATTTTTTTCTCCATTGTCAGTAAATTAGCTAGGTACATATGTTATCTAAATGTATACCTACAGTTATCCATTATGTACTTAGACTTACGCATGTCAGGTGTAACGATTTCTTTCTTATATTTATATTTTATTGTTTTTTGTTGTTTTTTTTTCATTTCAGTGGAAGCTGTCAACATAGCAAATCAGTTATGTCACTATGGTTACTTTTTTCCAGTTAGCGATTCTAAAAATTTAGTTGTCAAAGATGATGGTTCTCTATACCGCTTTCAGGTGAGTCAGTCGAATCGTATTTCATAGATTTGAACGATCAATTATCTCACCGTCATTTTGTTCTCTACTATTTATGAAGAGGTCTACGCATATAGTATAGCGGGTGTTTCGCATTAACCTCTCTTCCCTTACCTGTGATAGGTCAACTCATAAGAGTTACATGTATAATGGTTAGAATATCTAGAAAATCGAAGGAGCTGAGATATGTTACTTTTTAAAATTTAATTTCTGCCCAAACCTGTCGCTCATTTTGAAAATTTGTGCAATAAAAATTAATAACGATAAAAATTTGTCGTTTTCTCTGAAGCATGGTGTATACTAAAGCGTTTCAATTTTAGTTTTATTTTTTTTTCAAAGTTGGAGAGGGTAATGAAAACAGTTGTGAGATGACGCCAAATGAACGTCGTAAAAATTTGGGGTCCCTAATTAGACCTTTACCTCACCCCCTTTTGGTTTAAAATTTCAAAATTTACATCGAAATCGAAAAAAATTTTCTTTTTTCGAATTTTTTGGTATGAATGTGTGAAACCACTTGAGACCAAAGTATTTTAAAGCGAGTTTTAAACAAAAATCTGAAAAAAGTACGTTTTACTTTTTTCTATCCTGTTGTCGGTTCTGTTTATTCTGAATAAGGTTCAATAATAGTTTTTTGCATTTTTTACAACTTTCAGAGGTTTCAAAGTCATGCATGAAAATGGTAAAAATTACATATTTCGAAGCGATTTTCAAATAAAAATCTGAAAAAAAAAACATTTCACTTTTTTTTTTATTGACAATAGCATAAAAAAAGTGAAATGAATGTTTTACAAATTTTTGTTTGAAAAGCGCTTCAGAATACGTGATTTTTACCATTTTTATGCGTGGTTTTGAAATCTCTGGAAAGCAAAAAAAATCGCGAAAACTGTTTTGTTGGTCTCATACGATTCACTATAGCACATTCATACCAAAAAATTCAAAAAAAGAAAAAAAAAAGTTCAATTTCCATGTAAATTTTGAAATTTTAAACCAAAATGGGATGAGGTAAAGGTCTAGTTAGGGACTTCAAATATTTGACACGTTCATTTGACGTAATTTAGCAACTTGTTTTCCATGCCCTCGTATATCTGTCGGAAAAACCTAAAATTAAAACGCCCTACTGTATACTCTCGCGTATGTGTGGTATAAAAATCAAGAGTGAGATTGGAATGGTTCGTAAAATATGACGAAGTAAGTACCAAAAACATGCCTGAAAATTTGTAATTTTTTGTTTTTTTACGAATAATTTCCGAAAAAAGATATTACGAGCACCTCATTGAAAAATTTCAAAATGAACGAAAGAGCATCTTCTACTCACGTCAGTGAATAAAGTGGTAACCCAGAGGGTTGTATTTATACAGAGAAAAAACAATACTAATTGAAAAAAAAAAAATGTTTAATCATTTTTGGACAGGAATTGAAAAAAAAATGTACATTTTTGAAGGTAAATGCGGGAGAAGTAAAACGATTGCTCTCCCTGGGTAAGGAATATGAGTGAAAGACTGAGGTCAAAAAAATCAAAGTGGTTTGTAAACTGTTACGATATAAGTATGAAAAAAATTTAGTTGAAAATTTTCAATTGTTTCAGTTTATTGTGGATCACTTCTGAAGAAGCTATTATCAGCTCCCTATTAAAAATCTTTAAAATGACTAGCAAATGATGCTTCCCTCCCACTTTATGGTTTGAGCAAATACCCTGAAGGATTAAGTTTATAAAAATCATAAACTATTTGAGAAAAAAATTGATAAATTTCAAAATTTTACATTTCTTTCCCTTGGGAAGTAGCTTTTAGGGTTTCTGCTCAGATCATGAAGCGAGGGATTTACTGCTAGTCATTTTAACGATTTTTAGTGAGGTGCTCGTAATAGCTTTTTTAGGAGTTATTCATCAGAAACTAGAACAGTTACAAATTTTTAGGTAGTTTTTCGTATTTATTTTAACATATTTTACAAACCACTTTCCCCCGCTCTTGATTTTTACACCACACTTACTCGAGAGTACACATCGCATTTTGGAGCAAATAACGAGTTTTTTTTATCATTATTAACTTTTTTTCTATGAATTTTCAAAGTGAGCGACGGATTTGGGTGAAAATGAAATTTTTAAAATGGCATATCTCAGCCCCTTCGTTTTTTGTGTATACTAACCATTGTACATATCATGAGTTGACCTATCATTGGTATAAAGAGAAGGGAGGTTAATGCAAAACACTGGGTACACCTTTCGCTTTTATTCGAAACCTTAGGCAACACTACAGACTTGGAAATTTGAAAAATTGTTCCAACTTTTCAGCATCTTTGATTTTTGAGATTAGGCAAAAAAATACCTGATTCAGCTCCTTCAAATCGAAAAATAAGCAAATTGATGTTCTATCTTATTTTCTGCATAATTATCTACTTTCGTTGCGTTGTCGAAAAGAAAAGAAGAACTCTCTTTTTTTTCACCGTTGAAACCTTTATCATACAAATATGGCATTTAATAATTCATCTGAGCTTTCATTGTTTCATCATGTTTACGCCCATGCACTCAATTGTAATATTTTAGCACCCACACGTTCTGTATGAGATGAGACATCGGTGATAGAGGAAGAGCAAGGGCGTGAAATTTTCAAAAAAAAAAAAAAAAATTGGATTTTATTGAACTAACAAGAAAAATAGTTATTCACAAAGTAACGTAGAGTGATGATTCGTTTTTGAATAAATTTCGGGGGCATTGCCATCGCCGAAACACGAGGTATTCCTTTCAACTTTTCGTGCTTTTTAATTCTTTGACATTTGTACCTATCAAGGAATGCGAAATCAAATTTTGTGCATGATGATTTGTTTTTAATTGTTGTTACTGAGATGGTACACGGTTTGATGCATACCTGCGGGTACTTTACTATGTAGATACGAAAGCAATTTATTAAAATTTGGCTACACATTTTACGTTCAAAGTGGTTTCTTTACGTGTAAGTAATGATGTTAGTTTTAAAAAAATTTCAAGTTTTATAAAATTTTTGAAAACTTTAAAAATTTGTATAAAATATATGAAAAAAAAATATTATGCATTAGTTTTTGTTCTAGCTTTTTTCTATAGATGGAAGTTTTATATTGCTTTGGGATTAATTCAGAAAACTTGCAATTTAAAGTCCTATATTGCGAATGTGCGCGTATGATAAACAGGAGAATAGTTAATGAGCAATCAAACGCTTACGGATGATGAAGCCTGCGGGAAACATTAAATTAATTTTTATTCCACAAAAAATGAAAAATATATCAATTTACTATCATAAATTTCACGAGTACATTGACCATTGCTGTGCTCCTAATTATGAATTAGTTACTGGCTCGAGTTTATTACTTCTCATCTTCTTTCTCTTATGCCTAAGCCTTCTACCAGTGGGAATGTAATTTTTTTTTTTTTATGAATGAAAGATGTTGTTCATGTTAGGAAAAATATGAAAATTTGGGTTGGCCAACTTTTATCGATTTCTGTGGGTAGGTAGGTAGACTAAGTAGTAGGTACCAATAATATACTTAAAGCTTCATTATTCTTGTGCGGTTATACCTGCGAGTTTTCCTATAATATTATAGTGTGATTTTCTATCGGTAAATTTCGTAAAAGGGATTGTGAAGTGAAAACCGAGCAAAAGGACGTTACTATAGTTGCACGATGTATATTTCATTCTTTAAATAAGATATAGGATTACGAACCGACCACTGACCAAATTAAACATGTATATTTCCGCACTTCTGTCGTTATACCTATCTTCAAACAATGTAATTAGTGTAGTACTGGCGTTTGAATTTCATTTTGTAGAGATCTGTCTTGGTCTATTTTAATTTTTTCGAGTGGACCTGATATTCGTTTTTTTTTTTAATTTTCATATTTTCCTCACGTTAGTCTCGAATGAAAAAAAAAAAAACCATAACCTTGCGGGAGGAAGTGTATAAAATATATATTTTTTCACGATGAAATGTAGCAAACTTCAAAAGAATCATTTACCACATCTACTAAATTGACTAATTTCTCAGTCATTCGCGTAAAAAGAAGGTGGAAATAATGACGCAGGATAAGGAGTCGAGATTTTTCAAGGTCAAATAAGGAATCTTATGAAAATCGAAAACATACACCACTTCCTAGATTCTTATATTTATTGAGTAAAATAAAATTTAACGCGAAGAATTTCAACATTTTAAAACAAAATTTTTAATTTTTATTATTTTATTTAGCTATGAAAAAATTTTCCGATGTATCTATTTGTTCTTATGATATTTACAAATAAATATCATGTATTATAAAACATAATATTACGAACGACATGACAACGAAATAAATAATGAAGTGATCGTGTAAAACGATCAAACACGATAGGATACTTTGTACCGAATAAAATGTCGATAAGCTGTAATTTTGAAGTTGGAAATCTGAACATGGTATTCCATTTGGCAACATTGTGAGAGACTTCCGCGTAAATACGTAAATGGCTGTTACCAGGCTCATAGCGGAAAGTTTTGTGGGTACCAACGCGCAATATTACCTATACCAATATTCTTCTCTGCTAACATGTCAATATCTTGCCGGTAAAACATTTTTGGTTTATATTGAACATGTTCTTTGTTGATATTGATGTATAGAATACTGATTATTTTTTCGTGAGTGCTCCTGCTCTTTCAAAAGTTTCGAACCACTCTTTATTTATATCGTGTTACCTTAGCCTACGAGCGACTGAAGAAATTCCTCGGCTTTTATTTTCGTCTAAATGGTATCAACATTGGGTAAAATGCAAATTTTCTCTAGAAAGCTTTTATAATGGTATCCACTAACTAGCGCTTTGTATGGAGATGGACATATTTTCACATTTTAACAAATTCTTATATTTTGAAGTGCTGACGTAAATACGTTTACATAATTTTTAGAAGCGTTATTGTAAAAGGTAATGATTGAAAGTTATGTAATGTAGCTGTACCCATTACTTAAGTAGGTACTTAGGCGTGTCGCGTGCGTTGGTTTTAATTTCATTTTTCTTATTTTTTTTGTTTTTTATTTTTTATTTTTTTTTCAGATTCCTTACTATTGGCCTTGTCAAAATAGAAGCCCGGATAATGTTGAATATGCTATTTATCTTGCAAAAAGAAGTTTAAGAAATAAACAAAGACACGGACTCGAAGACTATGAATTGGTAATTTATTTTTTTCGCAATTATCGAAATATTGAAACGAAATAATGTGCGTATATATTACGCCTAATCTGTTTAGTTGCCGAATCCACGCATGTTAAGTAGGCAAACTCACTGCCTATTTTGCACATTCGGCTAAATCAGATTAAAATGCTGTCGAATGCACGCATTAGGCAAAAAATTAGAGGAAATTTCGAGCATTAGACAAGCAATATTTTCAATTGACGAAGTACCAGGTGCCGAATACCGATCTGGCCAATAGTGTGCCTGCAAACAGAAGGGTACGCAACCACTTCATCAACGTATACCATTTTTCTGAAAGGAATCTGGTTTTTTCAGAAACAGTGTTACCAATACTGAAAATGTCTCATACATGCAATACTAACGTCTGGAGAAACGTTTAACAAAACTTCCCTGCCAGTAGTACTCGCGGAAACGAACAAAATTCGTTTTTGTAAAAATTTACCTATCGTGTGAACTGAAAGAACTACGCTAATTTTTCGTTCTTGTTCTTGCAGATAATGCAAAAACATATGCAAGAACAATCGATAGGCAAATATCCATAATAATATTTTTTGTTTGTCTCCACGAGTACCACCTGCCATGAAGTTTTGGTAAACGTTTCTCTAGATGTTAGTATTGTATGCAAAAGAAATTTTCCGTATTGGTAACACTGTTTCTGAAAATCAGATCCCTTTCAGAAAAATGGTATATGTTGATGAAGTGGTTACATACCCTTCTGTTTGCAGGTACACTTAAAATTTCAGCCCCAAACTCAATTTTTTAAACTTGCAAAACTCATACAAGGTTGAAAATTTTCAAAAATTAAAAAAAAATATTTGCAAATTTTTTTTAACAATAGAATTGTGATACATATTTGTGTTCAAAATGGTCAATGTTGAGAAATTTTTGTCATTTCCTCTTTTTTCTGGGGTTTTTAAAAAATTTCACTTTTTGCGTTTTTTCACTATTTTCTGAGAAATCGTAAAGGAATTTTTTTTTTTGAGAAACATCCCCCTGAAATGGATTTAGGACATGAACCTCAGATGATTAAGCGCAATGTTTACACTTTATCGCCCACCGACCATTTTTCAGGAGTACTCAAAAATGATAATTTTTCCCGTCTTTTAAAATAAATTTATTAAAAATTGAAAAAATTATATTTTATTTCTTTTATTTTTTTGAACCATTTATACTGTATTTGGTATGCTGGAATACCAACTAGAAACCCCTAAAAAGGGCAAAATTAAGGAAAACACATCTCAAATGGACAAAAGTAATTGCACTATGTCTATTTTACAGAGAATTTACTAATTATGAAAATTTTATGAAAAAACCATTCTGCAAGCACCCCTGAAAAATTGTCTATGGGCATAAAATCGAAATATTGCGCTTAATCATCTAAAATTGATATCCTAAATTCATTTCAGCGGAGCGTTTCTCAAAAAAAAATTCCTTCGTAGTTTCTCAGTAAATCGTAAAAAAAAAAAAAAACTTAAAAAGTAGTGTTTTCAAAAAAATTCTGAAATAAAGGTAATGATGAAAACTTCTCGTTAATGATCAGTTTGGGTTCAAATATGTATAATAAATTCATTTCTGGAAAAAATTTTCAAAAAAAATTTTTATTTAATTTTTTGAAAACTTTTGAACTTTAAGTGAGTTTTGCAAATTTAAAAAATCAAGTTAGGGGTCTAAACTTTTTACCACATTTTTTCGAGGTCATTTCGCAACTATTATGGCCCCACCGTCTGCAGATTTCCAAAAAATAAAAATTCTGTCCACCCTTTGCATACTTTTCTACTTCGAGGTGCTGTATCCGCCTGATTCGCATGTAGCACTTTGTGAGATTTATTGGTAAGAATGCTTAGATCGCTCTTCACTAATTCTGGTTCGACGGTCATTGGTCAGAAGTTATTCTTTCTCTAAATAGAATTCTGAAAGAATGTACGTCATATATATCTACATCTAAGATCTTGACCAATCAGAATTGGGAACAGGTTGAAAACTAAACAGGAATTAGTGAACAGCGCTTCTAATACAGAAGTCTTGTGTAACTCTGGACAAAAAATTTCTGCAATCCCTTTACCGCTGTACCCGCTAATTTCCATCTTAGTGTTTCAGTGTCTTTAATAGAGACTGATGAAATGAGTAAAAATGGTCTTATGAACAAGTTGCCTAGCTCAAAATTTGATGGAGCAATATTAAAAAACATCATAAATTCGTAGAAAATTTGTTGTACTTTTCAAGGTGAAAAAAAAATTATTTACAAAAATTTTCCCGTCTTAAAAATTGAAGGGATTGCATGGATAGCGGATTATTTTATTTTATTTTTTCTTATTCGGAGCTATTTATAATAAAAATAAAAAATATCAATTTTGTTTTAGAAAGACTGAAATAAAATTCATCAGTTAGTACTTGAGAAACTTTCATGCGCACAGCCCTTTCAATTTTAAAGATAAGCAATTTTCCCGAAAGACAGTTTTTGCTCGCCTTGAAGAATTACTCCAGAATTCTTAATCACAAAAAATATTTCTACGAATTTTTGATTTCGATAAATCACTGCCCCTTAAAATTTTGACTTGAGCAACTTGTTCATGTAACCAGTTTTATTCATTTCATCGGTCTCTACGCAGCCCTTATATTATTTTTAAAAACATATAACGTTATAAAGTTTCTATAGTACACTTCTACATGAAAACTAGCTTTGTGCTAGGCAAAAAAAAATATGGTATGTATGTAGGCGCCTGGAGTATTACATAATAGGCAACCATTTGTGCAGATTGAAATTAGGTGTTACATATTCAGACGTACAGTGCATATATGTAGTATATAATATATCTATCTGACAATATTGTATGTATCTATAAAGAAAACTTAATTTGCGATAATTATGTATTTTACGTATGTTCTAATTTTACAGGAATCATTGAACAGTTTGAAGAAAAATTTGGCAAACAAATGGGATTTTATTACGATTCAAGCCGAAGAACAAGTACGAACTAATTTCGGAATATTAATATAGCTACGCTGCATAGCCACTTGATTTTTTCTGCAGAACGCGTGCCAGTTACATAAATTAATCTAAGCCATACGATTTTTAGGTGAGACTATCGAAAGACAGGAAAAAAGGAGAAAAAATAGTTAGCGATAGTCAAGAACGGGCGTTTTGGAGGGTTCACCGTCCGCCGCCTGGTTATTCTAGCAGTTTGGAACCTTTACCATTAAGAGCTGGAGGCTCTGCGAGTACTAAAAAAAGGAGAAGTTCTCAAGATATCAAAAAGGAGGTATGATGGTTGGCTAAATTTTCATCGTTAAGAAAAGTTTTCGTTGAAAACATTTTTACAAATTAAATTGTAGATCGAGTTTTTGAAGAATTGCGTCGATAGAACACGAACGAAAGTATCGGTGGCGCTGGAAAGTTTGTTGCAGTTTTCCGAAACCTATGCCGAATATGACCCCATGTTAACTTCTCCTCATCCATCAAACCCGTGGGTTACTGATGATGTTACATTTTGGCAAATTAATAGTTCGTTGTATGTTGACTTTGAATTTTATCAATTTATTGTAATACGTTATACTTGCGTTTAATTTTTCTTAATCGAAAAATATGTAATTTCAGAGTGGAAGTACCTACTGAAAAAAGAGTTAGGCGATGGGCTTTATCAATGGAAGAGCTTGTTTCTGATGCGACAGGTAAATTATATCAAAAATAATTATCGAATAAATAAAATATAGCGATCTTTTTAGCTTTTACATTACCTGCTTAATTTAAAAAGTTTATTTAGACATGTTGATGTTCATCTACCTGATAATACATAGAACGTAGTTATAGGAATACGCGTATTATACTCAATAGAGAAGTATTTATTTCAAATCAAGCACATGTTTATTTTTTTTTTTTTTCGCTGTATTGTCAGGTTTACAAGAATTCACGAGCTATTTAAGGAAAGAATATAGTCATGAGAATATTCGGTTTTGGATGGCTGCGAATGATTTACGAAGAAGCAGCCAATCACAAATTTCTCGGAAAGTGAAACAAATCTACGAGTATGTTATTTTTTAGTGTCCATCTGTTTTATTCATTCATTTCAGTCGTGATATGCTGGATCTCGAATTTCACATACCTAATATTCTATATTTCAGTGAATTTTTGGCACCTGGAGCACCTTGTGAAGTAAATATTGATGGAAAGACTATGGAAAAAACGCAAATGGAAATGAAAAGTCCTAGTAGGTTTACTTTCGACTCGGCAGCGGAGCACGTTTATACTTTACTTCTAAAAAAAGACTGCTATCCTCGATTTATTCGTTCTGAACACTATAAAAACCTACTTGCCAATGCATTGCAGCCCACGGGAAAGAAAAAATTTGAGTAAGTGTATTTAACCCATATCAGCCTAGGTCACTCTAACTAGCTGAATTTTATACCAAGTAAATTTGTTTTATATGGATATATGTAATGATTTAAATTTTTTTTTTTTTCAAGTTTCTTCGGTTTTGCTGGGGTTCAAACTAAGACTAAAAATCCTTCTACAACTAAGCCATCGTCTTCTTGCGGCCTACAAACACAACAAAATCATCCTTCTTCTAGCGGTACTTCTATGAATATATCAAAACGTCGAGGAAGCGATCGAAGTCTTTCTGGATCTACTCACGAATTATCTGTTCCTAATAAAGTGATCCACTCGCACAGCCAATCTAATATTACTGATTTAACTAGCAGGTGATTCATATTATGGCTAGAGAACAATTTAAAAAATGTTAACATCATTGAATAAATTCGTACTAAAACACGCGTTGTAATATTATAGAGAATTGAACGATGTATTGGAGAAAACTGGAGACGAAGTATGTCCGTGGGATTTTCCTGAGCCTCCAGAACGACATCGTTTACAGCCTTCGCCATCAATTGCAGAGGATCCTTTAGCTGGAGATCATGCTCCGTTATCGGCATCTCGTAAAAACTCCACGCTATTCGATTCTAGTTCATCTTCAGACGTGAGTATGTCGGTTGTTGCCGAAGTGACTGAACGTTTAAAGAAATCCTGCGGCCTACACGAAACGATTAGTCGTTTTGGCAGACGTTCGTCGTCTGCAGCTAATTCTAAACAAGCTGATAGTACCAGACCATCGGTGTCATCTACCGAAGATTTAACTACAACGCCATTCCGATCTTTTGATTCCAATCCGCCTGGTACTAGTGATAAAGAATCCGCTCCTACGGAAGAGAACACTCCACCTGCGACGACTTCGCGTAGAAAATCTATCACCGCGTTGATTAGTCGTAAGCATTCCACTAGCAATACGACGCCGTTAATCAGTGTTAGTTCCGTATTTGAACAAAGCGAAGAAAAACCGAGTTCTTCGGAGTCTACTGTGGAGCAAACTAATAAAATTAAAGATTCCAAGAAACCTAGTTCGAGCAAACCCATCGCCAGTTTAAAAAAAGCCGAGTCGATGGAAGTCAAGGTGGAGAAATCAGCTTGTACAGCCACTGCTTCCACTAGCAGAGATTTAAAGACTGAAACCGAAAAAGAAAAAAGCGATACAGCTGGCACTCCGAACGAAGTATGCCCTTGGGAAGACGAGTAAGTTTAGGCAATTTTTAATTCGGACTAAATATTATCAAGTTTACTATATTACTTACTCATAAAACAAGTATAGAGTCTCCTCGATGTAAATATTATGTCGAACACAATAACAAAATATGGGTTTGTTATTATTCAAAAAAGTAATATAATTTTAATAAGAACCAAACGTTTTTAGGATGCACCTATAGGTGTTTACGTGAACAATGAAAGAAATTATTTACGCCGATTTAGGAAATAATTCAAAGTTTTTGAGAAACAATTAAGAGGTAGGCGGGCTATGTCTTGTTTAGTTCAAAAACATACCTATCTAAGTAGAAATACCTACCATAAGATATTGCTATTGAAGCTGTAAAAAAAAGATTCAACTTGTGCTTATTGTTTCTAAGAAATTTTTTGTACTATTGAGTCCATTTTTAACAACGTCATGGAATCAGTTTCTTTTTTCTTTTCTTTCTTTTTTATGTTTTTGTTTCATTTTTTTTTTTTTTTTTTTTTTTTTTTTTTTT
>FIZR01020965.1:3516-17151 GCA_900060175.1 Ferrisia virgata | reverse complement strand
CTTTTGAATCATTTTGTAATTTTCTACAAAATAACTTCTGCATTTTATCAATTTAAACTTGAAGATATTATGGCAACAACGCAGGGCGCCACACTGACCATTTTCATATATATATAAGGGCACCACTTAGACGCTTTTTACTATGGGCACCACACGGTAATCCTTATAACAAAATCATATACATGGGCACCACTATGACTTACAAAAACCAGGGCACCACAACGTACATGAACTATGTATATATATATATATATATATATATATGTATACTAGAAATTATAACGCAACGATTCGTAACTAAGAAGAACACGATTCGGTGATCTTTAAGGTACACATTTCTTTAATGATGCGAACCAGTTTACATGTTTAATACATCTCTACCTACCACTTGACCTATGGCAAATAATAAATAATCAAAATTGAGATTTTTTGATACGAAGGTCATTGCGATAGAAATCATATCCGTTGTCTGTTTATACATGAAAAGGCGATAATCTACACGAATAACGAGATGTTATCAGCACACCTAACAATGTATGGAGAGTGGAAAAGAAAAAGATAGGTATTTAGAGTGTTGTACTAAAGGTACCTTCGTTCTTATTAAATCGCCCAATCTTATTCATTTAATTTATAAAAAGGAAAGATATGATTGATATTTTCACAAAACCACAACGAGTTGGAACATATTGTTTAGCTCATCGTCAGTTTCATTTCAAGTGCATCGAACGATCCAAAAAAAAAAAAAAAATGTTTAAAAAATACTAGGAACAAAAAATACTTAGATGTGTACCTTCGTCTAACCTACAGCATACCACTACATAAGTACCACTCGACCATACTGTAAAAGACTTGGAAAAAGCCATACGTACTTTTTTTTTTTTTACGTATAAACCGCAAAGAATTTATATACGAGTTGGTTACAGGGAGAGAATGAGTGAGTTGAGAATGAGAGTTGAAATCTCGTCGAAATTTAGCATAACTATTAATCTAAAAGGATAAACGCGTCGTCGTTGCAACAGTTTTAACTATATTGGCAAAAAAATAATATGGATTTGTGCCAAAATTTCGCCCCTAAATCTCACCCGGTAACCGTTAAGCGTTTACCAGTTGAAAAACAATGTCGAACTTTAATGAAAGATTGCGTTACATAGAAATACCTACCTACTTTTTTTTTTTTTTTTTTCAACTCCCGTAACGGATTAATTGGTAGATTTTTTTCTCTGTGCGAGGCGAAGATTAATGACACTTGGATACGGTTGGTTTTACTCTCCTACGACATCTAAAAATCGAACGGCTCACCGCGCACTGTACACGCCATCGCCACCAATACGATGATATCCTCGGTGTTGTGTACAGTCGAAAGATGTGATGTAACCTTGAGTAGGCAATTTTTAAAAGATAAATGAAATTAACGAGGTACACGACTACGACGACGCGACCAATACCTAGGCTACTACGGTACCTAAGTTGAAAATAACGATATGCATGAGAAGTTAAAGCTGGCCAGAAAATATGTTCTACATATTGACTTATAATATCGAGAGATTTGATTAAGATAACAAACCTTAGGTACACTGTGTATAATGTAAAATGCCGCCAATCTATCGCCACCGAGCATCGAATTGAATTATACTATTTCAGTTGTATACTAGTCGACGATTTATTGATGTTATGTTTGATGTTCGAGCAGGTATGTAGATGTGATGACTTGATTTGCTGTAGCTTCTATGATGTAATACTCACGTAGTACCTAGTATATGGTTATAGCCCTTTTTTTTTAATTATTTTTTTGTAAAATATATACTTGATTCTTGAAAGTAGTATTGAATCTTAAATTTATGACAAGTATTGTAATTTTTTGTGTAATAGTCTCCTAAAAATGAACACGGTTCCAGTTAAGGAGTCACGAGTGAACTATCCGCATTTTTCTGACAGCTGTCAAACAAAAAAGTGCAATCATTTTTGTAACTTTGAAGTTCATTACACGGTGTCATAGAAAAACTAGAAAAACTTCAAATCTTCCCTGCCTCCTCTGCCACTCATTAACCCTGCTAGAAAATCCTGGTACCATATCGTTCACTACTACAGCCATTAGAAGCTCTGTTCACTGAAACCTGCAAAAGCACGTTCGAAAATTTCTACATTTTAATTAGTTGAAATCTTGAAATTTGTATGCATTGCCACAAAGTGGTGCAGAGCTGTTGGTTTTGGATTCAAAGGAAATTTCCAAATAATAGCCCGGGTTTATTGTTTATCGCCTTTACAGGTTAAACCACCAGGTAACCAATTACGCACTCCCCTTAACCTTAGGACCATCAGATAAGCATCTTGTACTTCTAATATCTATAGGAAACCATCAAAAGTAATTTTTAATCATCATCCCTACACCACCACCCCCTCCCGCTACCATGGGGTATCTTTTTGGTTGGTCAAACATCTGAATGTTTTGGAAAATTTTTGAACATTTTATTTATGACTGGAAAACATACTACTAAAGAAATTCTGATTGAAGTGGCAACATTATTGATATCAAGTAAGATTCATGTTGTGTGGAGCCTACAAGCATAATCTACTTCTCATTTCACGATTTTTTATAGAAATTTCTTGAAATCAATATTTCAAAACCACGCTCTGCTACCATTAGGTAATAGTTGAAAACCACGATCTGCTAACACCAAGGTTATGGCGATTAGATGGAAAGGGTATTAAAAAAATTCTTGCGATGCTAATTCAAATTTTTTTGGACAAAATTATACATTAAGGTAATTTTTAAGCTGCAATAATTTGTTTCATCATTATAGTTTCGAACCACGCTCTGCTACCATTAGCGTATCATAGATTGTAGTGAAGGACGGATTAGAGAAATATTTTGATGTTGCAAATTGAAATTTTCCAAGGACAAAGATGATGATATAGACCATTTTCAAAATTGCAAAAATAAATTTTATCAACTTTTATGGAAACTTATTCTTTAGCATCGAACTTTTTCACCTTCTTGGTAGATGATTTTTCCATTAAAGGTATGCGAACGGAAAAATTCTCGGGAGCAAATCAATGGCTCAAGAAAGCAGTGCCCCTCATGCCCCCTACACGTTCACCCCCTCAGCGTCCCGAATATGTGGTTTTTTGGTTGTTTTTTCTTATTTCTTGGGTTTGTTTCTCGCATAACTCCCCTCTAAATTGTATTAGGAATTTGAAATTACGTATATACATTCAGTAAAAACCAGAGATGCGCCTTTTGTGGGTCTCAACTTTTCAGCCCCATTGCACACGCTCTCACAGCCCTGAATTTGCGGGTTTTTGGGCATTTCTTCTAATTTTTTAGGTTTGTTCCTCGCAAAACTCTCCTCCAAGTTGGACCAGGAAGTTGAAATTAGGTATGTACACTCAGTAAGGACACTGGATGGGCTTTTTGGGAGTTCGGATTTTTTAGCCCCATTGAACCAACCCTTCCTATCCACAATTCTCATGATTGTAATATGTCACGAAAATCAGGCTGAAAAAGCATCGCTTGCGATGCTTTTTTTTTCATTGATCTCTTGACAAATTCAATTACCAACAGTTCTACAACTTTTTAAGCAGTGAGGGAAAAATGTCGATTTATGCTCTTGTATTTCACTCTCCCTCCTACGAAAAGTGTAATCATGAGCAATTTGACTCTTTCAATCCCTCCATATTCTTGGTTTGCTTACCAAATGAAACTTTGTTTAAAGTTATGGTAAGCTTTTCTCATAGTTGAGCCGGGGGGGGGGGGGGGGAAGTGTGCACCCACATCAACTCCCCCCACTCCACCCCCCCCGGTTTGCTTATCAAATGAAACTTTGTTTAAAGTTATGGTAAGTTGTTCTCATAGTTGAGCATAATGGCAGGGTGGGGTGGGGGTGTAAAGTGCGCAACCCCATAAACTCCCCTCCCCCCTCCCCCCAAATTCTATGGAATGTGGAACATATTTTTTCGTAAAGGGAAAATTTTAAGCCATGTTACCCAAAATTCAAGTTGGCTGAAGTTTTAATAAAATGGAGGCTATTTTGACTGATAGGTGACCTGGTGCGTATGTAGGCGTCTGGAGTACTGCACGGTGGACACTTCTGATCAATCGTTCGATAACAGCGTAGAAAAAAAAAACGATAAAAAGAGCCAAGATAGTGAAAATTTTTGGTCACTCTCACTCCACTCTATTCTGAAAAATTACTCTTTACGGTGAACGCTCTTTTTACTAATTTAAGGATTTCTTTTACCAGAGACCTGTTGTTGGTTTCAAAATCTTTATTAATTTTTACTCTTTGCTCTTGCCGTAGTAACTCTTCTAAAAAGAGCTCTCTTCCACCCTCTTACTTCGTGTCGTTCGCTGTTCTTGCACCTCTGCTTTCAACTACTTCTGCAAGGGTAACGTGGTGTTTTTGGTTTTTGACGCGTATAATTTTAGTTAAGAGAAAATTTCTCTCATTCGATGGTGATCAAGGCGAAGTAAAAAAAGAATGGCCAACACGAACGAGTCCAATTGCTCATCGGCCAATATGGAATTATTTCGTCGTACGTAGCTGTAGGTAGCAGACCGACATTACGATACCGTTTCAACTTCCTAACGATATTTTTCACGTCACCGTGGTCGTATAAAAAATTATTACCACCGAGCCAACTATATAGGTAGTAGCTCGAGCTAGGCTTCGGTTTATGAAAAAGCACGCGATCCTTACAACGATGGTCGAGAATGCTACCGCTGTGTGCTGTGTGCTGTGTGCATGTGCAGCTGTTAATATTATAAAAGAGCGGAAAATAACGCGTCCTGTCCGTCGGTCGGAAAATTCGGTACGTGTGTCTAGATTACTGGACTGTGTGAGCTGTGCGCTTCGGTCAGTCGGTGTACGTTGCTCGCTTTAGCTATAATTTAAATGTAACGCGTTATCATTTGTCCGGCATACGGTTCGGTATTTTTTGCTTTAATCCCGAGCTCCTCTAGTTAACGTTAAAATGTGCAATCGTACACGTAAAAACATAAACAATAGGTTTATGTAAACAATAAAAAATTCATCCGCTTAAAATCTCCGGCCAATGTACAAAAAAAAAAAAAAAAAAAAAAAAAAAAGGGGAAAAAAAAAAAAAAAAAAAAAAAAAAAAAAATGGGGAAAAAAATACAGTATATATTCCACCAGCAACGATGCTATACAATCCATTCGTTATTCTTGCACCATAGCCAAGCATATAGCGAGGTACTTATCGCTACAGGAATAAATTTTTTTTTAACCCAACGACGACCAAACATTTCTCTCATCTTTAACTTCATTATTCTGTCTGTTCTGTGGCTGGTGCTTGCTCTTTTTTTTATTCTGCTCCCCTACCTACCTACATCTATTGCACGTCGGTCGTGGTATCGGTAGGTATTCTTTTGTTGGCTCAATGGCAGGTTGTTGTTGTTGTTGTTGGGCGGGAAGAAGTTTTAAATTTGATAAGACGAGGGAAATTGGGAGAGTTCGCAACATATTTCAAGTGTGTAACAAGGTGTTGAACATATATCTTCGGTAACGAACGGCAAATTGCGCCAGATAATCTTTTCCTTTCTTTACTGGGAAAAGTCTGCTTGGTCCATAAATTAAACCGGTGTACGAAACGTACGTACTACCTATCTACCGTTCATGTGTGTGTGTGTGTGTGTGTGTGTGTGTACGTATTGTCCCTACCCATACTATACACCTAATATTATGGTAAGACCATGGGTGAGCTGAAGAGCCCATAGGTACGTATGTTGAATACACAGTACACCAGGGTGTACGACTGTACATTGTGGCTATTTGCGAAAGCGAAACGCTAATTTAACGTTGAATTTTTTTTTCCACTTTATTTACTCGGGCACTTCTTTTCTTTTATCGAGCATTTTAAATTAAAACACTCGAGATGCTATTTGATAAGGGATACGCGTGTATTGTTTGGATGTATAAAAAAGAAGGAAATCTCATCTTTATTTTTACGAGCCCAACGAAAAGCGAATTTGGACTCGGAGAGAAGGCTAGCATACGTTATATGTTGGTTTACCCCCCCCCTTTTCCCCCTCTCCCTATCTAGGCGGCTTTGCTCTTTACCAAGGTACATTGGAGATTTTAATTAAATTGCGTCTTTTTGAATTTCACTCTTGGTTCTCTTTGATCTTCGAATAGTCTCTCAAGACCTTTTTATTTTCCTGCGGAGTTCCTCCCCCCCCCATTTGGTATTTTACCATATGTGCATATATAAATGCTTGTCCGGTTCCATTTTCTACGTTCTTCAGCTCCGGTAAACGCGTGCTGGTGTTTATGTGTATTTTGATATGTAAGAAGACGTTTATGCAGGTGGAAAAGTCTGATTTTTAAGAACCTATCACTCGTACACGTCAAGCTATGTATTTTATATATGGAAAAAGAAAAAAAAAATACTAAAAATAGACGAGAGAAAAGAATAGGAAAAAAAGAAGAAATTATATCACGCATTGTTAATCGAGCTCGTCCGATAATCGTAAATTATACCAAATTATCCCTCCTACGATTCATGTGCGTTATTCAAACCTCGAAGTCTTGATCGGTACTGCGTCCCGTCCGCGTCCGCGTCCGTATCCGTCACGAATACTCTTCTTCGTCATTTCACGTTTGTTCTCGTTTGTTGGACATCGCTGTACATAGGTCTAAAAGAGTATATGCTCCAGCTTCGAGATTACATTTAACAAAGTAAATAAATTAGCATGCGGTTGTTATTGTGTTGGAGGTTATTTATTTTTATTTTTTTTTTCATTTTCCTCTCTCTCTCTCTCTCTCCTTCTCTTATATGTACTTATACCTCGTGTCCATTTCCTTCTTTTTTTTTTTTTTTTTTTTTTTTTTTTTTTTTTTAATTCTGTATGGTTGTTGTGCTGCGTTATCTCATCCTATGGCGTTATAGAAATCGATGTCAGTCAACTTTGAATTTTTTTTTTTTATTTTCTTTCTCTAACGTGTTAACAAGCGTGTTCTTATGTGTGTACCTACTTTTTTTTTTTTTTTTTTCGTGTTTAAAGATAAAAAAAAGTACACGTACGTCTTGGTTCGTTGTTGTATTTTTTTCTCTTTTACTTCGACTTAGCTCTTCGAGATGTACACCTATTTATCTATTCTCATCCGCGGTGTAGAGCTCTACACTGAGCGTTTAATGATACACGAACGTGATGATATCTCGAGGTGTTTGCACGCCGTCGTTCAATTATAGTCTATCGTGTACAAATTTCATCTGTACGGGGTTCCATTTTTTCACCAGCTTAGGTTTTTTTGTAATGACTTGAGCCAATCATATTGGCTCTCGAAATTTATTCAAAAATTGGTAAAAGTAATTCGATCATTTGAGAGGAATTTTGTCCCGGGGTGGAATATTTACTGTGGAGCAGATCATCGTTAGGTGGACCCTGAGACGATGAACGATTTACACGAGAGAGTTAGGCACTTCAATGGAAATGAGAAAAAAACATCGCAATACGTAGTCTGATTTTGGTAAAATAGTATTACAGAATAATGAAAAAGCCATCTCAGTGCGGTGCTTTTAGATTTAAATCTGTCCACACTCAATTTGGAAGGAAGATGTGCGTGTAAAAAGTTAAAAAAAAAATGAAATGAAAAAAAACTAACCAAAAAAGTACTGGGGGGGGGGGGGTCAATGAGGTTGAAAAGTCAAACCCACCAAAATGCATATCTAGGACAATCGCTAAATGTCCATCATGGAAAATTTCAACTTCATAGCCAAATTTGGAGTGGAAATATGCGTGGAAATGACCTTTTTCATGGTCAATAAGGGGGGGGAATCTCTATATCTCCACTTCTAATTGACGTAGAAGTCTGATTTTTGGATATGATGTGTTGCTTTTGATGCTCTCTATCGATTGGTTTAAAATTGAACAATTTTTGTAATTTTAGGCCCCTTAGCACCCCCTCTCCCAAACGAAGGCATATCTGAATCTCAATCCGAGGTCGTCCCCACTCTTATAATATATCAAATTAGTCGCCAATCTAAACCTACTGCCCAAATTTAGCTAATTTTGGTCGGTACTGTATAAAGTTGAGTAAATGATTTTTGATTGTGAGATGGGGGTGGGGGGGGGAGTGAAAGGAGTAAATATCTGACGTGATTAAAAATGGTCTTTAATAATTTACTAGGATTCCATGATAAATCTTG
This sequence comes from Ferrisia virgata, assembly GCA_900060175.1. Taxonomy (NCBI): domain Eukaryota; kingdom Metazoa; phylum Arthropoda; class Insecta; order Hemiptera; family Pseudococcidae; genus Ferrisia; species Ferrisia virgata. The sequence goes on along the minus strand of FIZR01020965.1, from coordinate 8,985 downwards.
TTGATACCCCCTCCCCTCTCCCCCCTCGTCCGTCGTAGTCAGTCGTAGGGTGACTGTCCAAAATAGTCTGATTTTCATTGACAATGAGGCAGAAAATCAGGCTAAAAAGTAGACCGTTACGATGGTTTTTATTAATCAGTGGTGGGGGTAGACTCGAATTAATAATATGTGAGGTCTAGGACTAATGGTAGCATGAGTCCTTTTTTTCTTCTCGCCCCTCCCTTTCCTCCCTTTCCAGTCGCACTTAACAACTACGAGTTGAACGAAATTCCGATAGGTAAAAAGACTATGCCAGGCAACCCCTCCCCCCCATCGAAATTTTCAGCTTTTGAAGTTCATTGAGCCTGGGTGAGAGGGTAGGGGAAGTTTGAAATCAAATTTCAAAAATATGAGTACTGAAGGTGGAAAATGGAAATTTTGAAATTCTCATCAATAGAAATGAAAATACCTAAGGATGAATTTCCGATCATTGCCGACACCCCCTCCCCCTTCACCAACGACATATTTTTGATCATTTTGGAGTCTTTAGTTGAATTTTGATTTTCTTCATAATGTTCGAATCGAATCGTAGCCAAATATTTAGTTTCAAAAGTTGATTGAGGCAGTTTTGTTAAGCGTTTGAAAATTTCGAAAAAAGGACAAAAATTGGCCAAATTGTCAAAAATAGTAAGAAATTAGTTTGGAAGGTCGAGATTGACTCGTAATTCAGTCATGAGTATTTTCCTATAAAGGAAAGGAGGGGATACATCAACGAAATCCGTTACGACAGTTTTCGGCAATGTCAAATATTTGTTTTGATTTTTTACCCCCCCCCCCCCTTCACCAATCAGCTCGATGTCCACCAAAATCTATCATATTTGGGAAATAGGGCTAAGATTGGCGGCAGATTTGATATTCTGGAGTGAAGATGACTTAGGGTCAAAATTCAGCTGTACTAAAATTTAGGGGAGGGGGTGCTGAGGTGCAAAAATTATTCTTATTTTCAGTCAATCAATAAACAATCCAAAGTTGTGTTGAGTAACGAAAGCTCAACCTCCTAAGTCAATTAGGAGGGGAGATATGAAGGGGTTTTACCTTTTTTGCCCGTAAAAAGGGGCCGTTCATCCCCCACTAGTGCACTAAGTAGGGGTCATAGATGTACGTTTTGGTGGTTTCAACTTTTCAGACCCATTGCTTCCCCTTTACAGCCCCAAAATGTGGTCTTTTTGGAATTTTCCATATGTTTTATGAGTGTTCCTCGCATAACTCTGTGGACAATATCTATATTCACTTTGCAGGGAGGGGGCGGGGTGAAAATAAGCCAGGGACTAAGTTTTGTGCTTTTCAAGTCGATCAACTTTTTCTTACTTTTCGTTTACATTTTTTTTTCAAAACAAAAAATTCCTTTAGAGTTAAAATATGACTTTTGACGTTTGAAAATTGAGTTCTGGTATTTTACTGACGTGCTCTTTGGATCTGACTTGGTTTTATTAAAATCGAAGGCAATTGGTCATCAGTGGTTAGCAGGGTTGGCATTCTGCGCGCAAAATAAGTATTATGGATTTTTGTGCAGAATACAGCACAGAATGTATAATGAACGAAGAACGATGCATAATGTAAAATTTTTCGCTAAAATTTGTAAATACTAAGTTAAAAATTGTTGAAAGTTGGAAAAATCTTCAGTTGGATCTTCAAACTTGGATTTCATTCATTTTTAATTTTCTTTTTTTTTTAAATGAGAAAACAGAAAATAATTTAGTAAAAATTTGATCAATCGTTAAATCAATAGTATTTCACCGGTAAATACGGTAATTTACTGCTCATTCTACGTATTATCTGCGCGAGCTATTCTGCGTGCGGAATAAAAAATACAACCTTGGTGGTAAATATCTCCTCGTTACAATTTTCAAAAATTTTTCACAATTTCAAACCCCTTAACTTGGATAATTTCAGGTTTGTTTGTATGTTTTTTTTTTACACGTTCATTTTCATTTAACCTTGTTCACGTGCTGTTTGTAAAAATATCCGTAATTAATTACTTGGGGGTTTTCAAGGTGGTGGAAATGATCCCTCTCGTAAAATTGTATCGTTTGGTTTCCCATTGTAACCAACTGAGCATACTCTTTCATCTTCAAGTAATGAACTATTTTTATAACATTTAAAAATACTTTTATAAAAATAAAAAAAAATAAAAAATGAGGAAAAATATGTTGAAAAAAAATCTAAAAATACCTACCTCTTATATTTATTTTTTATTTTTTTGAATCAACTTTTCACTTTGAACTGAAAATATCATCTACCTACGATAGATACCTAGCTACCTAGACCTACCTGTAATTTGAGCGAAGAAAATATTTGCAAAATAAGTTAAGTTCTTCGCAAAATGTTTCGACTTTACCGTGCTTTATGACTCGGCGTAGGTTTCTTCTTTGGTACTCCTCAAGTATTTATGTTATTTTGCGTATACTTAATTTTACTTCATCCTTTCTCATTTTAATCGTGTTATTCTACTCGACAGATACGATTATCTGTGGTCTCTCTGGTCGAAGCACAATGATAGAAATATTTTAATTAAGTAAAAGGTTATACTACTATTTTTATAACAAGAAGACGACGGCGACGCGACGTTAGAATCGTATAAACTATACACTCTGGGTAAGTTAATAGAAGTACTTACCAATCTAAGCGAAAAAGGTAAACTGACGAGATGATAGGTGGGGGGGGGGACCACGTAATCGGGTTTAAAATAATTCGACTTCATTGAAAAGGAATTTTTCATTCACGAGACCATCTCGTGTAGTGTACACGTTGATGCACATGAAGAAAAATCGAGAGAACCCCCGACGTACGTATACGTACCGCACCCCACCCTACCACGCATATCCATCAGAAGAATAAGAAGAAGAGTCTGATAAATGACCAAGACCAGTGTGCCGTGATGAGACGAAGATGCTGAGGAAACTTGACAAAAGGTTTAGAGTCGGTTCGCCGTCAAGGTCCGCACTGTATCGATAGTTTTTCCTATTTTCAAACATCGTCGCGTCGTCTTGCTCGTCTCCCCTCCTGCCATCCGCTCATCCGTGGTCTGCTCCTGCTCCGAAATTCCCACACACCGGTTACCGCGTACCTCGTGTCTGTTACGTTTAAACAACGTGACCGGTGTAAATGAATTTAAAAGCTATTACCCCGACGACGATGACAGGTTGTAATGTTTTTCAATTAATTTTCTGTTTCACTTCATCATCGTTTGGCTGAGTAAACAGATATTCGATGACAGCGACCCAGCAGCGACCAATATTAGAAAAAAAAAAAATATATATATCATTAAATAACCCTTCTCGTAAACTACCTCTCGCAGGATCTGTACATCTTTCTAGATACCTGCGGTGTATTTGTGTACGTATCGTACATTAACGAATTTTTTATGCTAAATTTCGCTTTCGACTGAAAATTTCCAATTGATAGATGTGCGAATGGCAAGGTCACGTTGGATGATTTACCTATGTAAAAAGGTCACGTGTATTTCATCTTCGCAATTTACTTTCAAACGGTTGAACACTTGCGATTTGAAATTACCTTTCGAGAGAATTTCAAGCATTTTGTAATTCGCTTTTTCAACATTAGATAAATGCTAGTGGAAAAACATATCCTAAGAATGACGTATGAATTTTCTGAAGATAACAATGTAGGCCATTTTTGAGCTTTGTGGGGTAATGATTCACGAGTTTTTTTTTTTTTTTTTGTTAGATTTTACACGTGTATTTTAAAACAAAGGCTTCTGAAGAAGTAGATGAAGCGGAGTCTTATTTTCTCTCTCTGAGGGGGGGGGGAGTTAGATTTCTTTTAAAGTCAATTGTTTTTTGCTGCAACTTGCTTTTTACCCGAAGGCCAAAATTGATTGAAGAAATGTAGGGCCTAGAACACTTGAGATATCTGGTAAATTACATTCATCTGCTATTTCGTTTTTTAAACGTGCTTCCGAAAACCACATTCGTCATATTGTTGCTGAAATTAAAATAGAGCGGTTTTTTGAGGCAGCGAAAACAAAATTCAAGTGTGAAAATCAACACAAGTGAACCGGTTTTGGGATAAACCGGTTTCATTGCTAAAATTCAATCTGATGTAACCATGCTGGAACTGTTTTTTATGGCACTAGAAACGAACTTGAATACATATATATATATATATATATATAAAAAAGTAGCAAAGGGAAACCGGTTTGAATAATGAAACCGGTTTCGTCTCTCAAACTTTAATCCATTTTTCGCGAGTGATTGTTTAGTACTGTTTTTAAGCATTAATTGAAGAATCTGAATATGAAGCTTCGCGCAAGTAAACAGGTTTTGAGATAAACCGGTTTCATTTTTGAAATTCAATACGATTTATTTGAAATTTACTACAAACATTTAACTGCTTTTTGAAGCACTAGAAACGAATTTTAATGAGAATATTAGCACAAAAGAACGGGTTTCAATAATTTAAACCGGTTTAATTTCTCAAACTTTAATCCCATTTACTGCAAAAATTGTTTAGTGTTTGTTTTTTGAGGTACTAATGAAAAAGCCATACATGAATCTCAACGTAAGTAAACCGGTTTTGCGATAAACTGGTTTCATTTTGAGAATTTTGCTCGATTTCTTTGAAACAATAGAACTCTGCTCAATTTTCATGAAAATTAGTATAAAGCTGCGTTTGATGTGTTTGAAAGCCAATTCGGCCTAGAAAATTGGCTTGCGGGAAACAGTATCAATGCATAAACCGGTTTCTTTCTCACAATTCAACTCGATTCATTTTAAATTCTGTTTTGAAGTGTTTTTTTAAGCTGCTGAAAATGGATTTGAACGTAAAACCAGGTTTCATTGATTTTTTCTCAGATACAAAGGGTGAATTTGATCATAAAAATTGGCAAAAGTGAACCTGTTTTGGGATGAACCGGTTTCATTTATGAAATTCAATGCGATTTGTTTGAAATTTACTATGACCATGTGGAACTGCTTTTTGAGGCACTAGAAACGAATTTAAATACAAAAGTTAGGACGGAAGGATCGGCGTAAATAGTGAAACCGGTTTCAATACTCAAATTTAATTCGATTCTAGCAAAAAATTCTTAGATTTTTTTTTTGAATTGCTAATGAAGAAACTGAACATGAAGCTTGGCGTAAGTAAACCGGTTTTGAGATAAACTGGTTTTATTTCAAGAATTTTGCTTGATTTCTTTGAAAAATAAAACTTCTTTCAATTTTTGTGAAAGTTAGTATAAAGCTGAATTCGATGTGTTGGAAGTAAATTTGCCTGGCAAAATCACCGTGAGTAAAACAGTATCAATACATAAACCAGTTTCATCGAATGTAACCATAAAAATTAGCGCCAGTGAACAGGTTTCTTTTTCTTATCCAAAATGTATGTTAGTAAGAAATTAAGATTTTAATATTTTCAAGTATCTTGGTCAGATTCATGTATGCTCCTCCCCCCCCCCCCCAAACTAAGACA
>FIZR01020958.1:0-12866 GCA_900060175.1 Ferrisia virgata | reverse complement strand
TCATTCCAGGCCATAAAAATCTGTCCACTGATGTCAGTCCAATAATGACGTCACATTTTTGACGGCCCACTAATGTCATCTAATGATGACGGTCAACTATTGATGATCAATTGTGGCGGATTTTTCCAGAATGTGCTATTAAACATCTTTCAATGTTAATTAATGTAAAATCTCCCCTCCCCCTCACAAATGTGCAATTTTTATTGATCTATCCCCTCAGTGACGAGATAGAAGATCGCAAATACGTCGTTTAAAAATCATCTTTTACCAGCCCCTAAGTAGTCTCTTAAACATTTTTATTCTGAGACCCAAGAGTTCAATCGTCCCCTTACCCCCCTTTCTGCTAGATAAAAACTTGAATAAACTAGTAAAAATTTGAATTTTTCCGTCCACCACGGAAATTGAAAGTGTTCCGGACGTCAGTAAAAACCATATTCAATTTGTAAACTGCTCCTATTCCAAGTTTTTTTGAAACTCCAGACGACTCCGGGAGCTGATCCCTTCCCTTACGGTATATCGAGCTCAAACACAATTGTACAATTGTCGTATTAAAACGATAGGATAATTTTACAATACACACAACCAGTCCGCTGCGTACGACGAGTACCAAAAAGACCACACAATGTTTGGCTTGTCATAAGCAACAAGTATGCAATACATTTTCACTAATAACAAGACTATAATTCGTAGTATTTTCACTAGCCATCTGCGATATTTTATAGTAAGTAATAAGCTACCGGGCGGTGTGTATGTAAATACACGACAAACGTTTTTCTTTCCTTTTTTTTTTTCTTCTTCTTCTTCTTATTATTATTCTCTAGCTTTAGTTACTATACGACTGTCTGTGGCTAATCTACGAAACATAACGTTTACGTACTGTTATGTAGGAAAAGAGCTTATAATACTACGAAGTGAACTTTTTAGTATCGAATACAACTTGGCAGGCGGGTATTTATCCGCATTATGCGCCGAAAATTCCAAGTTTTGTATTCACGTTTTTGTGCATGTTTCAATTAATATTATGTAAATTCTCGATTTATATTGAAGAAACTAATAAAAAAATAAATATATATATGTATGTACGGAACGAAAATAGCCTCGGAAGCCAAATAGCCGGCTATTAATTTGGATTATTAAAAATACGAGCGTACATCGGCGTGTCTTTAAAAAGTGGAATTATCTTCTGGAAGCTATAAAAACCAACAAACTCCCGCAGGTAAAGAGCATCCATCGGTTTAAAGAGTTGGAGAAAAAAAAAAAAAGTTGATAGGAGTAGTGATGGTAGTTCTCTCTTTTCCTTCTATTTTTTTTTCTTTTTTCGTCTCTTATATGTATATATACGTATATATATTTTTTTTTCAAATATGTACATCGCGGGCTTTATTATGAATTATGATTTTTACAAGTTAAAACGACAGTTGTCAGGCTAATAAAATGACCGGTTATTAACCGTGTATCTATTCGTGACAAATGATAATATTTGTACTGGACATCGAACAAGACCGAACGTACAAGCTGGTGTAGGGGTACACGCGGTACGGATTAAATGGTATATATTTTGCTTTTGTTGACAGTGAAATTTCATATCTTTCTGCGCTATCTTTATAATATTATGTAAGTGTATACTTAATACCTACGTATGCAGTATGTACCTTTTTTTACCTAGACCTACATGTGTAGAGTGTACCAACCTACCTGTGTACCTCTCTCTACCTATATACAATCAACTGCGCAGGTGTTGGTTATGTTGTTGTTGTTGTTGTTGGCGATGCGATGCGATGCGTACAAACAGAAGCCAGAACAAAGTCATCTTGGTGACAAGTCACAACTACTGGATACACGGACAAGGAAGGTTCCAGGGTGGTAACCCTTTAATGGTATGCTGTATACGCACTACAGGAAGTATCAGTATGTGTATAATAAGATATACGAGGCTCATGTCATAAGGTGTGGTACTTATACCTATTACCTACCTGTACCTATGTGTAATTGTATAGTATACCACGTTTCGGTATTGATTTGATCAACTTTATGATCCGGTATGGGATTCCAAAAGGGTGAGTAGTTTTCCCCCACTGAGATAACGACTTTTCTCAAACAGCAAGTGTCGTTGTGAACGGATAAATGTCGTAACGAACGAATACGAACGATGCGTTTAGATAGAACCTTTCCTCGTAGTTGAAGTGATCAACAAGTCGGGGTTTATTCAAAAATTGAAAATATTCATTAAGATGTTCGAGCTTTTGGAAGTGATGTGATGAGCAGCGAATATCACAAAATGAGGTAACGAACGTGATGAAAATTTTAGGTCATTCGTTTTACTTCCAATTCCACCACCTAACTCATTTCGCTTCTTTGATGTTCCAAAATCTTCATTTTTTTTTTTTATTTATTTAAAATGGGTCTAACGTATAGATATTTTTACCAGAAATATCGATGTGAAGTAATTTTGCATTATCGTTCGTTTTTTTTCCATAGAACTACGAGAAATCGTATTTTCAATTTGTAGTAAAAAAAAAAATAGAGAAAACCTTGAGTGTGCTAGAACATACATTACATATACGTATATAATAAGGTCAAGTGTTTATGGGTCAGCTTTAAGCATTTTAAATTTTCCTCAACATTTCAACTTGAAATTATGAAATCAATCCAGAGTCAAGGTCAACTGTTGGTGGGTCACTGGATGACGACATTTCAACTGAAAATCATAGAATCGATTTCAGGGCAAGATCCGCTGTTTTGACGAGTCAACTTTCAAACATCTCTAATTTTCTCAATATTTCAACTGAAAATCATAAAACCAATCCTTCATAAAATTAATCCACCGATTTCAGTCCAGGTCATGAAAATCTGTCCACTGATGCCAGTCCAATGATGACGTCACACTGTTGACGGTCCACTAATAACATCTCCAATTTTCCTCAACATTTCAACTTAAAATAATTTAACGAATCTTTCCTAAAATAAGTCCACTGATGTCACATCTCTAATTTTCCTCAACATTTCAGCATAAAGTCATAAAATCAACCCTTCATAAAATAAGTCCAGCGATGTCATTCCAGGTCGTAAAAATCTGTCCACTGATGTCAGTCCGATGATGACGTTCGATGAAAGAAATTATTGAGAAATCGTTGAAAATTAGTTAAAAATTCGATAAAAATGGATGAAAAATGCAAAAAATTGTTCAAAAGTCGCGAAAAAATTTTTAAAATCATGTGAAAATGGAGATAAAATTGAAAAAAAAAATCGATCAAAAATGATGAAAAGTGTTGGAAAATGGATGAAAATTGAATTAAAGTACGAGAAAAATCGTTGAAAATAGAAAATTGGAACAAAAATCTTGTAAAAATGAAGAAAACTAGGTAAAAATTAATCTAAGGCAAGGGAAAAGACGATGAAAATCATTGAAATTTGACAAAAATTTGATAAAAATGGGTGAATATTGAGGTTGAATATTATCAAAAATTTAAAATTTTACCCAAGTTATAAATCATTGAAAATTAGGTAAAAATCTGATAAAAATAGGTGAAAAAGTGCAGAAAATTTATGGAAAATTACGGAGTAGTGTTATAAAATGGGTAAAAATTGAACTAAAATATCAAATAAACCATTAAAAATCATTTAAAATTACCTAAAAAGTTGAAAAATTAGTCAAAAGTGCAAAAAATTGAACGAAAATTATACTAAGTTTTGAAAAAAGGTGAAATTTGACTTGAATTATGAAAAAAAATGCCTCGGAAATCGCTGAAAATTCGGAAAAGTTGCACGAAAATAGGTTAAAATTAATCTAAAAATTGAGAAAAATTCTTAAAAATAATTGAATTAGCTGAAATGGGTAAAAAGCGGAGAGAAGTAACCTAAAATTACAAAAAAAAAAAGGTTGAAAAACATTGATAATTGAGTGAAAAATGTGTAAAATTGGTGAAAACTGACCTAAATTATTAAAAAAATCGTTTAAAAGCATTGAAAATTGGCTAAAAATTTTAAAAATTAGGTAAAAAGCGCAAAAAATTGAACAAAAATTATGAAAAAAAAATTGGGAAATTGGTGAAAATTGACCAAAAGTGTGGAAAAAATTGGTTGTAAATTACTAAAAATTGTGAAAAATCAGACAAAAATGGGTTAAAATTCACTTCAAAATTGAAAAATTGTTAAAAATAATCAAAAACTGGATAATAAAGCATCTAAAATGGGTAAAAAGTACAGAAAATTGATCTAAAATTATAAAAAAATATTGAAAAATTGAAGAAAATTTAACTAAAAAAAATTGTTTAAAATCATCGAAAATTTGGTGCAAATTTGATAATGATGTGGTGAAAAATGCAAAAAGTTCATCAAAAATCGTAAATAAACATTGTGAAGTGGGTAAAATATGATCTAAATGATGAAAAAATTCGTTAAAAATCAACGAAAATTTTGAAAAAATGTAAAAAATTGATCGAAAATAACCAAAAAATGTTAAAAAAAGAGTAAAAATTAACTTTAAATAGTGTAAAAATAATCAAAAACGGTTAAAAAATTCAGAAAATTCATCAAAAATTATGAAAAAAATTGTTAAAAATTATCGAAAATTAGGTCAAAAATCAGCTGCATTGGGTATGAACTATGAAGTAAAGAAAATTGATCGTGAATCACGAAAAGATGCTGAAAAGTGAGTGAAAAATACCCTGGATTGTGAGAACATGAATATCAATAAACATGGTCTGCTTTATCATTCCTTCAACGAAGCGTTTGAGGATAATGTAGCAAGTGGGGGAGGGTGAACTATTCTCCTCCCCCACCCCTGAACCCGGCTTAAAAACTTTATATTTATACCAATTTGTAAAGGTGGAAATTTTTGAAAAAAATTATATTTTTAGACACAGTATCATCATTTTTAGTATTTGGATCGAAGCCATAATTTTTGCTTGAATACGAATGAATATGAACTTTTTTTCATAAAAATGTTTTTTTTTTCGATATGCTGAGTAGGCGGGTAGGGTGGGTAAATGTTATTGGCCCTAAAAATTTGTTTACAGGTATTTGATGATATCTTTTTAAAATTTAGGAAAACCTGAGAACAAGGGCTTTTCGCCTATTCTTATCCGAGAATACTCTTTTATCGAAATACAGCTCGTGTGATGAAACCGTATCCTGTATTGATCCAAATATGTACTATAATCGAAACATTGTTGATTTTTATAATTGCACTAATATCTCTCAAATACGATATGATCTTACATTTAAATTTTAGACCAGGGTCCCGTTGAGTTGTAACGCTGTTTTTCATAAACGAAACTACGGTCAATTATGCATCGAAATTCAATACTGAAAATGTGTTTATTTGTGAAAAATTGTGTCAATTATTTACGAACGATAACGAGATTTAAATATGCGTAGACAATGTGCTAGATACTTACAATGCTGTATACTCACTTATTACCTACTAACAACTCCGCAAATTAAATAATTAATTGTAATTTCATACACGATAAAGCGCAATTGCGGAAATGGCGTCGAATACTAAAAAACTCGCATAAATATTCAATATGTCCATATTTGACGTAAATAAAATGGCAGGTACCCCCACCTTTGTTTATATACAGAGAGGAGAAAATTAGCTAATGAAAAGTACATTATATCATAGCCTGTTTATTGAATGATGTGCGGTCGCGGTGATGAGGTGTAAGTAATGTATGCGAAGTATACTTATGGATGGACGGACGGTGGTGCGGTGCATAATTACCATATGCGTTCGAATGTCCACTAAAGTAAACATAAAAACATGATGGAGTATGTCACGCTATGTATATCTACGATATTATGTATAACTATACGCGGTTTTAATGTATGTTTTTGTAGTAGATGAAACGTTTTTGTTACAAAATGTATGGCCCATGATGTACGGTAGTAGTAGGGGGGGGGTACCGGTAAATATTGAGATGAATACCTCAAACCCCGAAAAGCACATTTAAGATGCCTACTAGATCTACGTACCGAATTTCAATTTCCTTGCTGAATTAGGAGGGGAGATATGCGTGGGACAAACTGGAAAAATAAGAAAAAAATCACGGAAACCCTTCTTTTTGTGGGTGCAAGAAAGGGAGTTAAAAAGTTAAAACTCCTAAAAGACACATCTGGGACACCTAAATATGAATTTTCAACCTCCTAACTCGATTTGAAGGGAAGATATGCGTGGGACAAACTCAAAAAAAAAAAAGAAAAATTGACCAAAAAACATTTTTTTTTAGGCGATGTGAGGAGGGAGGGGTGCAAATTTGCTGAAAAGTTGAAATCCTCGAGCAACACAATCTAGGACCGCTATTAAATCTACATACTAAATTTCAACTTCGTAGCTTAATTTTGAGGAGAGGTAGGTGAGGAAAAGGTTGTTTTCAAGGTCAAAAAAAGGGAAAATCCCCCATATCTCCCCTTCTAATTGACCTTAGAGGCTGATTTTTGAATATGTTATGCTACTTTTAATTCCCTAAAGACTGGTATAAAAAATAACAATTTTTTCGATTTTTACCTCTCAACATCCTCTTTGTAAAATTTAGGTAAAACTAAATTTTAACCAGAGGTCATCCTCACCCAAAAATATCAAATCTGTCCTTAATTTAAGCCTACTGTCCAAATTTGACCAATTTTGGTCGGTATAGAGCTGAGCAAATGATTTTCATTTTGGAAGGAAAATATACCCAAGTTTTGACATTTTAAATGTAGTTGGTTCAATTTTTTCTGTTGTTTTTTTATCTAATGCATGTCACCTAACACATTTTTTTATATTTTTTCAACGAAATTGGGTCATTTCTTTTTATTGTTTAGGTACTTTTCTCACACTGTCATTCAAATGTGATTTTTTTTTCAAAGTTGAGATTTGCATAACTTCACAAGTTCGAACATTTTAATATAAAATTATAGAATTATACATTACTTGAAACTCAAACCACGAAGTCAAGGCTTATTTTTTCAATTTTCTTGAGCATTTCAACTTAAAATCATAAAATAAACCATTGATTGATTTTTTTTTTAATTACTGACATTTCAACTTTTTATCTGTTATAATTAAACCTTATATCATCTAATGAAGGCGAAACATTTATAATCCTAAGCCTGTAAGCATTTTATCTCTCCCCCCCCCCCCCCCCCGCTGCAGCATAACTCTAAATTTCATTTGTGATGTTTTTTAACTTTCAGAATTTCGATAAATTGCTTAGCAATTTTTTTTTATAATGCTCAACTTTTTCGTCAAATATGGTTCAACTATTGATGGTCCAGATTTGTCAACACTTGATCATTAGAAGTTGATGGTCAACAGTAGACTTTTAAGGGTTGACCAACAATAGTAGATCATCAACATCTATGCCATGAAGATTTGGATTTTCAGATCTTGATGGTCTAGGTCCATCAACACTTGACCATTAGTAGTTGATAGTCAGCTGTGGACTGTCAAAAGGTGACTATCGATGGTGGACTATTAAAATCTGTACTGTCAACAGTGGACCGTCAACAGCTGGCCATCAATATCCGGACTACCAATATCTTGAACATCAACTTGAATGTTAAGAAAAAAATTCCAAGTACACTTTCAGAGTTCTTTATGTTAAGCATTCGACTTTTTTTCGAGCGTTATCCAACTGTTGGCAGTCCTCATCTGTTAACCTCAGACCATTAACAGTTGATGGTCAACAATAGACTGTCCAAAGTTCATCATCAATTTGCACATTCAGCTCTTGACGATCTGAGTCTATCAACATTTGACCATCAATCGTTGATAGTCAGCTGTGCACTGTTAAAAGATGACTATCAATCGTGGACCATCGAAATCTGAACTGTCAACAGCTGACCATCAATATTCGGACTGCCGACATCTTGAACGTACATTCAACTTTTTGTTGAGCATAATCCAACTGTCGACAGTCCAGATTTGTCAACCCCTGACTATTAACTGTTGATGGTCAACAATGGATTGTTCAAAGTTCACCATCAATAGTGGGTCATCAACATCGGCGCCATCAAGATTTGGAATGTCAGCTCTTGATGGTTCAAGTCTATCAACATTTGACCATCAATAGTTGATAGTCAACTGTGGACTGTCACAAAATGACTAACATTAGTGGACTATTAGAATGCGAACTGTGAACAGTGGACCATCCACAGCTAACTATCAATATCCGGACTACTAACATCTTGAATTTCAACTTGAATGTTAAGAAATAAATGCTAAGTAAATTTTCAAAATTCTTTGACATCACTTCCTCTATTCCAGCAGGAATCCAAATTTAATCTGAATTAACATAACTTTTGAAAAATTTGTGATTACGTTTTAATATTGGAAATTTTGAAAATTGCGTAGTATTTTTTGGATAAAATTTCACTTTTTGTCGAGCATAATCCAACAGTTAACCCCGACCATCAACAGTTGATGGTCAACAATGGATTGTCAAAGTGGGTTATCAACGTCTGTACCATCAAGATTTGAACTCGTCAACTCTTTGACAGTGCAGATCGACTGTTCAGAGATGACTAACAATAGTGGACCATCAATATTCGGACCACCAACATCTTGAACGTCAACTTGAATGTTAAGAAAAAAATGCTCAGGAAATTTTCAAAATTCTAAAATCCGTGACTTCTTTTTAACATTACGTATTTTGAATTTGCTTATCATTTTTTCCCTAATATTTCACTTTTTTGTCGAACATAATACAACTGTTGAGGATTCGAATGTTAACACTGAACAGCCTAGAACAGTTGACCATCAATGTCAAGGCCATCAAAATCTGAAAAATCCGAATTTTTTCTATCCAAATTTCGATGGTCTGCTGTTGACGGTCAACTGTAGAATGCGCTATTAAACATCTTTCGGTGTTGATAAAAAGGATGGTCTCAATGTTCTTCTACTCGTAGGACCTTAAAATGGATTTCGTTGATACTAAACCCCTCCATCAGCCGTTGGTCGATAGTCTGCAATAGCCTGGTTTCCATTGATAAGTAATATAACGTAGAAAATCAAGCTAAAAATTATATTTATTTGTGACTAGCGTAGGTCGAGGTACGTGTGTGTCTGTGTGTGTATTATTCGTATTCGTTTTCTTCGAAAATACTGTATAATTTTTTTTTTCACGCTATGTAGATTTTTATCCATCAATTTGTATGTTTAATGGTGGAAAAAAATTAAATGCTGGGGGCCTGTACGACAGCAGCAAGCGAAAGGGAAAAGCTTGACGGCGATATTTGAATTGAAAATATTGAGTTATAAACAACGTCTGGGCTACCGATTAAATCTACGCCGCCGGTTAATCGACACCACGTATAGCAGATTCTAATCGAATATATAAATTAATTTTTATTGAATTTTAATCGCAGAGCAGTTTTTGTCGATTCGATGAATTTTAAATATCCATGTATATGCGCGTAAATTATATTTATTTACTTCAGATACATCTACGAGTCGACCAGAGTGTGGTAGAAATTGCATTCGGTACAACTAAGACGATGAAAAAATGAAAGAGAGAGAGAGAGAGAGAGAGAGAGAGAGAGATCACATGTAAAGTGTTTTTCTTTATATTAAAATTATGTAAAAATGTATGCGAGGGGCTGATTTTGAAAGAAAATTTTCGTTAAATTTGACCGCAGCGTTTATGGTTTCCCCCCCCCCCCTTTGTTGATGTTCATGCATCATACTCAAATATGTCAGAATTATACAAACAAAATCAACATTTTGATTCGCTTTTTGGCATATTAATTGGCGGGTTTCGATATAAAAGCGATAATTGGTGGTACGCCTCCAGACACTAGACTCGGTCGGGTCGTGGCGAGGTGAAACGAGACGAGCGAGGTGTTCTAAATTGCCTTATCATTTGAAGAAATATACCCACTTCGTATGTGCGCGCATTATTGTGTGATTAAGCAAACAAAATATAAACCTGTAATTATTCGAGATTAAAATTAAATTTTCACCTTTACACACAAAAATGACAGACAGCTGCGCCGCGAATGATATCGTGTGCGTGCGAGGTGGGTTGGGCATTTTTCCTTAGCTTCCTTTACTTTTATTTGCTTCGTATACGTAAATAGTCCGCTCTTGGTATTATTATAGGTAAGTGAGGAGGAAAAAAAAAATCACGTACAGAAGGAAACTATACCAAGAGGCTTCTTTAAAATAGATCTACAATGATAAAGGTTATTATGGTTTATAACGTGCAGGTCACATGCAACTTTCAGGTGTGATAATTTGTCTGTCGATGAGTGTAAGATGTTTCGATGATGTTGTTGTATTTTTTCTTTTTTTTTTTTCTGAATCTCCCACAGGAGCTCAGCTGATGCGAATGTTCTCATCGTGTCGCCAAGGAGAAAAATATGTGAGAAATTATTATCGTGGAGATGTGAAAAGGACATATTTACCACAGGGTGACTAAATTATTATCATTTTGTTTTTTTGTTTTTTTTTTTCAATTGAACGATGAATTGGACGAATATTTAAACGTTTGTTTTTTAAAAATAGGGTTTAAAATAAAGATGAAATAATTCGAATGATGTGTATGGCATTCATGTAAGGTGAACTGTAGAAAATGTGAATTTTTAAAACTTTGGATTAAAATTGCCATTTTATTTGATTTTCCTATAATTCTTATTGTCAGATATTATTCATGAAGGTGGGGTTATCTTGAATTAAAACCGCTGGGGTAATAATATGCCCAAGTTTGAGGTAAAGGCAGCCTCCAAGAATAATTAAGAGGAGGGATAAAAAATTTTCCAATTTTTTTTTTTTACTTCGAAAAACATTTATTTCTCACCTTCTATGCTTACTATTAATTTAATTAAGGAGTTGAAATGACTTTCAGCTTCGTATTAGAGCTGTTTACTGAGCTATGAAAGTGAAATTTTTTTAATAGTTTCATCGCATCACATTACTTTCCTGAAACTAGTGAATTTTTAGACCATTTTACCGTACCTCTACGTTGATTTCTTGTCGTGGATTTTCATATTTTTCAATCGTAGCGTCAAAAAAATTAAACTTGTCTGGTCAAAATTTTTTTAACCTAATGAAAAATACATTGCATTACGAGCTTCTAGTAAGAAATCAAATTTTCCCTGATGTTAGCTCGCTCGAAAAGACCCCCCCTCCCACCTGTCAAGTTTAACCGCAATTCACCATAATTTGTACTTGTTTTTTTGATTGATACTTCAAAAGTTTACAAATGGCAAATGTATGTTGAGAAAGGATTTAGTGGCGTAGGCGAGAATAATTCTGTGGCGAGGGGGTGGGGATTATCTGGCATTTTTTTCCTGTGATTATGTGTGGGGCTATGTTTTCCGGTGTAAAAAAACTATTTTTTGGGGGTCTGAATGTTGAAAAATGAATTAAATAATACACTTGTGCAAAACTACTGGAAAATTTCGAAAACTGGGATTTTTTAACGTTTAAAAAAGGTATTCTCGAAGGTTTTATAAAACAAAATTAACATAAATATAAAAATTTTTCAAGCTTTTTGATCTGAAGGAAACTATGTCCATGGAAGAATTATTTGTTTACTTGCTTTTCTTTATCTTTCCCAATCGTTCTCGTAATTAATATTGTAGATTTAGGATGATGAATAATTGAATTATACTTAATTAGTTTTTTATTATTATCAATAAGGAATTTTAATATTTTAATTTTTATTTATTTCAGACTTGTGCAAAGAAGCGTTAGATAATGTTTGGTTCCTAAATTAATATTGAAGATGAAGGTCGTGCGGTAAGTCTTATAATCCATTATTTTATCTTAGGGTTTTATAAAAAAAATAAAAACAACTACGTATCTCGGCGACAATTTCAAATTTTTTGAGAACCTCCCCCCCCTCCTCACCACCGAAACCGCAAATGTAAAAATTTTCTTTTGTCAGTTTCTCCCCACATGAGAAATGAGAAGTTTTGGAAAAATTCATCTCGATGGACCAATCGTTCCTCTAAACGCTGAAATTAAAATCATAATTGTTTCTCAGATATGTGTGAATACTAAATTTTTTTTTCAAAAAAGAAACGTTGTTTCGATATTTTGAGTGAGGGGGGGGGGGGTTTTTTTTTCAAAATAGAAACGTTTTTTCGATATTTTGGGTGGGGGGGGGGGGGGATAGGACGGTGGAAATTTTTTGGCATCCAGTTTCGTGAAAATTTTGAAATTTTGAGATTACGTGCTTTTTGTTTATTTTTATCTTGAAATACCTACCGTTTATTTTAAGTCTTGAAAAATTAACATGTTGGAGATAGAATAAAAATATTGCGCTTAATCGTTTAAAATTGATATGCTGAATCTATTTCAAGAGAGCGTTTCTCAAAAAAAAATTCCTTCGTAGTTTTTCAAAATACTGCGAAAAAAAAACGATAAACAGGGGTGTTTTTGAAAATAAAAAAATTGAAATTTTTGGAACCTCGCCCCCTGAAAAGTTTTGTCTGGTCCTAAAAACAGCATAGCTAAAATTTCAGCAAATTTGAATAATATTAATCGGCGCCTTTCGACCAGTATCAATCGTTGTTTCAAACAAATTGAAAAATTTATCATCAGCGTCCGATAACATAAAACTACTCCACTACGTGTCGCGGCGGTTAGTATCGTGCTCGGGCTTCAGGATGGTGGCGTTTAGGTTCGTAACCTCAACGCTGATGAGGCACAGGTTAATATTATTCGAATTGGCTGAAATTTTTGCTGCGGTGTTTTTAGGGCCGAACAAAACTTTTTAGGGTGTGACGTTTCAAAAATTCCAAATTTTGTATTTTAGGAAACACGGTAATGTTGATGATATGTACCATTTTTATCGACTATTCTTCAGCACTGAAAAAGTCCAAAAATTCCCGAAGGCTACGAAACGTCTCGAAACCGCTTTTAAACGATTGGGGGGGGG
>FIZR01020953.1:0-10455 GCA_900060175.1 Ferrisia virgata | reverse complement strand
TTAAAAAAAAAAAAAAAAAAAAAAAAAAAAACAAAAGAAAACAAAAAAATTCCAGAAAAAAAATACAGGATAAAATAATAAATTTAAAATATTTATAACTCACCTGTATGTATGTAGAACGATAAATTGAAAAGGCGCGAAAAACAGTCTGATATAAAAACTTACATAGATATATACTAGAAAACATATACATATACAGCGACACGAAACGCGAGAAAACGATAGTTCACATAAAAACACAAACGTTAATACAAACACTAGTTGCTTTTTTTTACGAACGCCTGAAAACGGCAACACCATACAACGCGAAAATACAGGCGGGATAGTTTTCCGCTTCTTACGTAGTGAGCGAGCGCCGTGATATTCACTGCTGGGACTGAAGCTGCCCGGGCGCTCTCCGTCCGTGCGCTCAAGGTACCGTACGTGAGATTTTCGCCTTTTTCCTCCGGGAAATTTTCGACCCCATCCCGCGCCGCGGTTTTCACCCACGTTTCACAGCTAACCGATAATTTATCCCTTAATTACATCGTGTTGTACATTTCTGAAATTATTTTTCTTATTGCGTTTTGATAACAGGTGTCTGTAACTTGATTTTTCTTCTTATCATGTTCCCCATTTTACTCGTCGACGACGACGACAACGACGACGACGATGACGATGACGATGACGCTGACGGACCGACCGACTGACTGACTGACTGACGGTGTAAAATTATTCCAACAGGGGTTTTCGCCTCGTCGTTTTTTCGGATATGTCTCGTTGACGTGAAGTTTTCTGAAATCGCGAAAGCGTAATTGACGGACGCATTTTTTTTTCTTTTTCTTCTTCTTCTTCTTCTTCTTCTTTTTATACTTACTTATTTTCGTTTATTATTTTACTCGTAGCTGGATATAATCTGTTGGTACCTACGCGTTCGTTAGAATCGTTATAAAAAATCTCCATCTAACGTGTTTAACTCGGATTAGATGATTTTTTTTTCGCCGTTGTTTTATTTATTTATTTGCGCTTTTTTTTCTTTTTTTTTTTTACTAATTTTATTCGTTACCGTGTGATGGTGAGTTTTTTTTTCGAATGATTTATATATATATATTTTTTTTCTTTCACCTGAAATCGATTACAGATGAGTATTGTTATGTAAGTACTGTACCAGCACCAGCATTTTTGCAGAATGGTCTGTCCGAATATTTTGTCTTCTTAGAGCAATTTATGGTAAATTAAGGTGACATAATTTGCCTATTGTTAGTATTGCAGGATTTGGTATATATTAATTTGCGCATCATTGTACAACTTGACCAATTTTTGAGAAATTTTGATTCAAGATCTAAAACAGGTGAAATGTTCAATATTTACCTATAATTTCTAAAAGTATATATAATTTATGCGAGTATTCAAGATGTTTTAGTATGATGAATCAAGTGGTTGAGAATATTTTCAAAATTCAAAAAAAAATTCTTCAGTTTTTTCAATATAAGACCCAATTTTAAGAAAAACGATTTTAATTAAAATTAAAGTGTAGATTCTATAATTTCTAAAAGTATATAATTTATGCGAGTATTCAAAATGTTTTAGTATGATGAATCAAGTGGTTGAGAATATTTTCAAAATTCAAAAAAAAATTCTTCAGTTTTTTCAATATAAGACCCAATTTTAAGAAAAACTATTTTAATTAAAATTAAAGTGTAAAATTCAAGGGGGAGGGTGGAGCAAATGATGTCAAAATAATGTGGTAAATAATTTGAATTCATCAACTTAATTTTTTCAACTTGAAAAACTTACATGAGGTTTGAAAATCTTGAAAAAAAAAAAATCAATTGAAAAGAGATTTTTTGACATTTATATTAAAAGGTTATCTTTTGGAATTTTTTTTACAATTTTCTGAAAAACGGTGGAGAAATTTTTTTAAGAATAGCTTCCTAAAAAAATATGATATCAGTTTTGGACAACTTCGCTCAATATGATAAACTCCCTCCTACTCATCCCGGTTTTTTAACTTTTTTTTTTTTCTAAAGCTACCTTTTGGAATTTTTTGAAAAACTGGAGGGAAAAATTATTTTTAAAACAGTTTTTGAAAAAAAAATATGATATCGATTATCGATAACTTGGTCTAACATTTCAAATCACCCACCCTTCACAGTCGTTCTTTGAAATTTTTCTAAAAAGGTTACCTTTGGGATTTTTTTGCAATTTTTTAAAAAATTGAGAAGAAAGTTTTATTTATTTATTTTGTTTTATTTAATGTCACAAGGGTTTATAAAAATGATGTAGTGTTCGAGTGAGAAAAGATTCTTTAAAGAATGTAGCACATCAATTTTGGACTACTCGGTCAATTATTTTAATCCACCTCCCCCAATCTCGCCCTTGGAAATTTTTCTAAAAAGGTTACCTTTTGAGAAACAATTTTCTTTAGAAAAGCTTCCCTAAAAAAAAAAATTTCGGACATCAATTTTGGGTAACTGAGCCTAATATTTCAAATCCCCACCACCTTCCCGTCCTTGGAAATTTTTCTAAAAAAGATACCTTCAGGGATTTTTTTTAATTTTCTAAAAAATTGAGGAGAAATTATTTTTGAGAAAATCTTCCTCAATAGCTCTAATCCTCTCCTTCACCTCCTCCCACCCTTACGAATTTTTCTGGTAAATTACTTTTTGAAACTTTTTATAATTTTTGTGAAAGACTAAGGAGAAAAATTGTGAAAAAATTTTTCGAGAAAAAAAGTTACCTGAAAAAAGGCAGGACATCAATTTTGGACAACTTAACAAAATATTTCAAATCCCTCCCCCCTCCCCAACCCAGCTATCAAAATTTTTCTAAAAAGGTTACTTTTGGGATTTTTTAATAATTTTCTGAAAAATTTGAGAAGAATTTTACAATTTTCTAAAAAACTGAGGAGACTTTTTTTGAGAAAAACTTCCTCATATATTTCAAATCCCCCCCCACTCCCATCCTTGAAAATTATTCTGAAGAGGTTACCTTCTGGTTTTTTTTACAATTTTCTGAAAAACTGAAGGAAAAAATTGAAAAAAGCTTCCTAAAAAAATGTAGACATCAATTGTGGACAACTTAGTTAAATATATCAAATTTCAGATTTTCGAGAGTAATGAAGAAGGTAGTTGTTAATTTTTTTTTAACAAGTTTTTTTCACGTTGAAATATTTTTCTCCTCAGAAATTTTCACGAAGAATACAAGAAGTACATTTACTTACTTTAATTCATTTACGATTCGTTTTTACTGTTTTACTGCTTTTTGAGACTTCTTAATAAATTATTACACATACCAAAACGTAGTGCAGAAAAATTAAAAATTGCATTGTGTGTCTAAAAGAGATAAACTCTTTATTTTCAAAAAATAGATTATATTTCATTTTTAACAAACTTATTTGAAAATATGCATTAATTTTGTGCTATGTCGTCCAAAATTATAGTCCCAAGTAGGTTCATTTCGGGAAAAGAGCCATTTCTGAGAAAAACACTCCGTTCTAGTTTTTCAGAAAATTGTGAAAAATTCAAAAAATGATATGTTTAATAAACCTTAAAAAAAGGGTCAATTGTGAAAACTTGCTTCCAATCATCATTTCAAATATGAATACGACTAATAAATTTCATTTCTTTTAATTTACAGTTTTTTGAAAATTCTCCAGCTTAAAGTTAGTTTTGAAAATAGAAGAGTTAATGGTCTGGAATTTTTACCACACGATTTTGAGGTCATTTCGTTGCTATTGTGATACTGCTGTTATACAATTTTCTAAAAAAACGAAACTGTCTCTCTCCTTCTCCCCCTCCCCATCATTAACTTTCGTGTCTTTACTGCTAACAACAATTATGAATCGTACATTTTTTCAATTCGTCTGGGTTTTTCATATTTTTAAATGATATGCTGATTTAAAAAAATATTTTTGCTCCCCCCCCTTCCCCTTCTCAAAGTCGCAAGTCTTTTTTAAGTGAAAGGTCTCGTAGATGTTTGTGCATTGATTCATTTTTAAAACATACATCAACCTCTAGTAGCTGTTGTACTAGGCAAATTATCGCACAAGAATAGAACATTTCAATTTCTCCTTATCTGCATAAGTCGAGGGCTTAAGCCGTTGCCCAAAAAATTTTTTGACTCATCCCCGCTTGTGTTTATTTCTCTCATATCTCCTCTTCGACTTGAGCAAGGATGAGGGTTTGAAATATGCCATGTTACAATGGTGCAGATTTCAGATGTATATTTTAGAGATTGTCTACAAAATTTTTGAGGAATAAAAATGTACTTTTTCACTGTTTTTGCATTACCTCTTATAATTTTTTCATTACCATTCCAAAACTAAAAATTCAGACTTATTGAGAAAGTCTTCCTCAATTTATTTCCAGTGTGTGTGTTTTCTTTATAATCCTGAACGAGGTTCATAGAACATGTTTTTGCGGCAAACAAAATAGGCAATTCTATTAACCTCCATGTACATACTCATACTACTACTCTTCGAGTGAACTAATCATCATGACTGGCGAAAAATGTTCTGCTTTCGAGTTGATTAAAAATTGATAAACAATCGATTCGCCGATGCGACGAGAAGTTTTTCAATTTTTCATCAATTTCAAACAATTTTCAACCTAATTTCACTCACAATTATTCAAATCCCCTTTTTTTTACCTTGAAAATGGGCCGTTCCTTTACCACATTCCCTCCAAATTAAGCTAGAAAATTGAAATTTAGTATGTAGATTTGGTAGAAGTCATAGATTTTATTTTGGGAGTTTCAACTTTTTAGACTCACTGCTTCACCTTAGCCCCAAAATGGTTTTTTTTTGGGTGAGTTTTCTTATGTTTTCACACCTCCAAATTGAGCTTGGAAGTTGAAATTTGGTATGTAGATCTAGTATAGGTCCCAGACGTGCCTGTTGAAAATTTCAACTTTTTAGCCTCATTGCACGCCCTCACAGTCCTAAAAATGTAATTTTTCAGTGGATTTTTCTTATTTTTCAAGTTTATTTCTCGCATAACTCCCCTTCACCTCGATCTAGAGGGTTGAAATTTGGTATATGTATTTAGTATAGGTGTTGAATTTGTCTTTTGGGGGTTTCACTAATTCACTTCAATATTCACCTGTACCTCCACCACTGTCCCAGAAAAAACATCTCAAAGCGGTCATTTTTTTATTCCGTGAGTAGATAATTCGAATATTTTCTTCATTTATGAAAATCAGGCTGAAAAAGCATCGCCTTGTGACGTTTTTTTTTTTTCTTTAAGATGAGTAGTTATCTGCTAGATAAGTTGGTTGGTACAGTTGGATTTTTTTTCTGAAAAGTTTTTTTTATTAAATTGGGTACATCTTCATACCTACGTTTTACTTTGTCGGCTGTCAAAGCAGTGATTAATTTTCCTTTAATATTTTTTAATCTATCCTCTTGTTCAATCTTTATTAATTACTCAAACAAAATCCTTAATTAATAAATTCACTTACCGGCGACATAATCTTAATTTCCATCCGAATGATATTCAGCCCCTTCGTTACGTAGTTGTTGGCTTGGTACGTACCTAGAGACCTACATTTAATAGATTTTTTCCTCGATTAAGAAATAAGTTATACTTATACTATCTATCGAAGAGAAAAGCGTAATGTGAAAATAATCAAGGCGTACGATACCTATCAGCTCGTCAAAAATAAAGCGGTAAGATTCTAAACGAACAAAATAATCGGAACTCGGTGTGGAACTACGTCGAAGTTTAATCCTTGGAATTTCGAAATCATGCAGCAATAAACGGCTTAAAATTTGAAAAACTATTCGGTATAATAAATGGGTAAACTTGGAATGATTCATTCTACGAAAATATCCAAGTTGAAGGTTTCAGAAAATCCGTCCTCATTAATCACGCAATCAAGGCCAACCCGAAAACACTGCTGCGGCGTTTCATTTCGCTCATACTGAAGTAAAATTTGACATTTTGAACTTTCGATTTGCAAATTAATCGTATTTTATTAGTACGTGCAACATTTTTAACAAAATCTTAAAACCCTGTTGAACATTGGTTCATACTATAGCTAAGGCAGCTAAGATGTAAATAGGTCTCTTGTTAGTCTCTATAGATTACAAAATTATATATGTACAAGAAGAACCACCAATTTACATGATGTAGGTAAGTATATTCAGTATACCTTATGCCTATCTAGACCTATAAGTACAACTACAAAGTACCTAAAATGTAGTGAAATTCCAACATCCGAGTACCTAACCTACCTATATTATACGTTTGTAACGATTCATCATTAACCGTTTGTAGATGTAGGTACTGGGTAGCACCAGCTATATCTAGGTAAGTACCTAGAGTAGCAAACGAAATGACCTTTCTAATCCGTATATAAGCTAGAACCCAACGCTGGTTATAAATGTAATGGTGGGTACCCAGTCTCTTTCTTCTAATATCCTATCAACAGGCCGAAGAAACCTTATTTTGTAAAAGGATTTTTCACGATAATCCTCTCGCAGTGATTTTTTTTTTTTTTTTCGTCGTTGGTACCTTACCTACCCATGCAGTACCCACCTACCTAGCTAGCTGTTGTACATTTCAAATGGAATTCTATGTAGTTAATTTTCAAGCAACGCAACTCGCGCTCTTCTATTATTAAATCATTATCGCGAATAAGCACGCTTTCGTTATATTATGTAGGTACCATTCAAACCCACCCAGCACCAGCAGTTTCTTTTGCTGTGTAACGACATCTGATACCAGGATTTACGCAGGAAAAATTTTTTTTTCTTCATTTTTTCTCGTAAAACGTTCGCATTATATATATTTTTTTTATACATACATTATACGTGTGTCGCTCTGCGCATTTCTGTTGCCTTTTTCGAGATATATTGTGCATGCAGGTGAAATCAATGAAATACATTTATTCATTCATGTCGCGAATGCTTTTTGAAATGTTGCTGCTCTTTTGAATTTATGCATTTTTTTTTCTTATCAACAACGTGCTTGCTCTATTTTTTCTTTTTTTTTTTTTCTTTACTGTTGCGTCGAATGAAATTTTTGTCGATTTATGCAATTTAATTCTATACAAGGTAGTAGGTATGTATTTAATGTCTTATTTCCTGATGGCTGAAGTCTTTCATCGCGTACTCGACAGTATCTCATGGCTTATGTCACAGGTTCAGAATACAAAAGATGATTTTTCTCGTAAAGCTACCGCACGCGTATATAGTCGTCAACGATGTACCTACCTATCTATCTACCTAGCTACTTGGCACAGTGGCAATCGTTTCTTTGTATATCTGGGTACTTAATCATTACCTGTTCCTGACGTCAAAGACCCTGTCGTTGACTTCTATCATAAAGTTGTACTTTTCAACTAGGACACAAATCATCATATTATCTATCTTTTGCTTTGCTATTCGTATACGTGTAAGTAATAAGACGATTAGGAAAGTACTCGTACCACTACCAACCGAACATCTATAGACTTTCTAGAGGCTATCCAGTACTCACTCAGTAGGTATTTCGTTTTTAGCCGACCATCGACTTACGTGACGTCACTGGCGGAGGATTTTTCACGTAAAAAAAGCTTTTAATGATTTTTTTGGCAAAATATGTATAGAGGAAAGAAAAAGGAGTATAATAAGAAAAAAAAGAAAATTTATAAATAAAAATTGACATTTTATGCTACAATTAAAGTAAAGACTTCCCTAAACTTTGCTTCATTTTGGCCGTTACTATTACAAAAATGTAAACAAAAAGTGTCCTGCCGTTATCAAATTTTAAATTGTATTTAAATTAATTTTGAAACAATGATAATAAATAATTATTATAAAAAGAAGAATTGAAATTGGATTTCTTTACCTCTCACAACCACGTAGAATAATGTTACTTTTCTCTCTTTTAAACGTTGAAAAATGCAGTTCTAATATCATGCACAAAAGAACTTTCAACGCACTTTTAACCGATTACCCTGACAGACTGCACATGTTCACAGATGGTTCAAAATATGACCAATATGTTGGCTGTGCAGTTGTTTGCGACAGATTTCAAGACATCCAATTTTCCTTACCAAACTTCTATTCTATACTCTCTGCGGAACTATATGCAATTAAATTAGCCACCACTCAAGCTTCCAGCCTCAACGAAAAGTCGCTCATCTTTTCAGATTCACTCAATGCGCTAAAATGTTTATCGAATCCATATGACCAAAAGCAACATCCTATTGCTAATGAAAGAGCAGATGAACTTGCGAAACAGGCTGCAATACTTCTACCTGCACCGAATGTACCAACAACAACATTCGATATAAAAACCTTCCTGAAGTTCCATTTATTCCAAGAATGGAAAAGAAGCTGGGAAAATGTTCCATCCACGAACAAATTTAAAAATGTCAAACCATCCGCTGAAAGCTGGAAATCAGCACTACGTACTACTCGCAAAGAAGAAGTCTCTCTGTGTCGATTACGAATAGGCCATACACGGATTACACATTCACATTTCCTCACCAAAACCTCACCACCCCTCTGTCAATCATGCTCTGTCCAATTAACAGTCCAGCATCTTCTTATAGAATGCCCCTTATATGAAAATTACCGCATCGAATTCAATTTCCCAACTACCATTACTTCCCTCCTTACGAATGATGAACCTACAATAACGAATTTATTCAACTTCCTTAAAAGTACCGGACTTCTTTCTAAAATCTAACAAATTTTCCCATCCGTGCCTCTGGCCTAAGTTGCAGTATATGGCACGTAAAATGGAAAAAAAACAAAACAAAGTATGCTCTTAAATATTTGCAAAACTTTCAGAAATAAATGTAGAAATTTTAATTATGATTAGGGGGTAGCTGAGGCTCCTAATTTTCTTGCGAGCCCTCTTTGGTTTATTTTCCGGTAAGAATTTTTGGGCCAGTCCGCACTTAGATCTGAGTCATAATTTATCAATATCTGAAAAATATTACAAAAATACAAATAATCAATGAATAAATCGTAAATTATACTCACTCCATTTCTAATGAGTACGGTAGAGTCTCTGATAATTAATAAATACCACACAAGCCACCAGAAATTATTCAAGAGCAGGGACGTGAATAGATGAATATGAATTGCGATTCTGGTACAGCGCAAACTTCTGAAAAAATTAAAAATCGAATGCAAGTCGTTTCATTACCCGATTAACGCCGATAAGGGCGCAATCGATTAATTAAATGAGAGCGCAAGGACAAGGAGCAAAAGACTCAAAAACGTGACACGAAAATTCATTTCGCTGAAATTTTTGAAGCCATGTTGTTACCTACTACCTACCTAGGTACATAATGGTGTTCAGACGAGCAAAGGTCGAACGGTTGGTATAATGATGGTAAAAAATACGTCATCATGTCTCGTATAAAGAATGTAAAATACTTGGCTGGTGCGATTGAGACAACTTATTCGCGGATGATGGTATTTTGACCGTATAAGGGTGTTTAGAAAGCATTTATTTTTGGTCAACATACGACAGAAACGAAATCAATTTGTAAATTTAGTGTTCTAGAAAAGACGTTTTTCTATGTACTCGTGTGTATGGTGTATACAGATGAATACGTGCGTGAATATGACAAGGGTTGTAATACCATAATGACACGATACCGACAACACATTCGAAGAAATGAAATATAAAGATATAACTAGGTATAAATTGAATAGTAATAGGAAACGGAATTTAGCTGCAATACACGTCACCACATTTTTATCCTCGAAAATAAAAACCTATATAAAAAGGCCAAATTCATCTGTACGATTACAGGTTCTAGAATGATGTTGATATAAATTTAACAAAAATCGAATTGATCACGTTTATAAAACATTGCAATATTTTTAGCTTGAAATTTTATTCTCATACCTATCTAGAAACGCGTATAATAGTAAAGTAAAATTACTGCAAAAACACCTTCCGCTCGCAACAAATGTAAAAAGTAATTTAACGACTGATTTTGAATCTAGAGCGTATTTAGACAATAATAAGTATAAGTGACATTTTTTCTAGCCCCTTTACCTCCAAAGATCCTTTACTTCTCAGAAATGCACGTATCTTCTCTTCTATTGGTTCTATGAAATAATTTTCAGGTAAAAGTTTTTTCTTTAAAGATTCTTTACATTTTTGGTTATTACAAAAATTACATTTGGAGCAACCTTAGCGCCTCAAATCTCAAACATGTATTCATCGAAATGCTCAAAATCAAATTATTTTCGTTTATTATAAAAAATAGGTATCAAATATAGCACAAAATTAGTAATAACAAAAAATATTTATGATAAAATTTTACATATAACGTGTTAACCGCAATGCCCTTACCCCCTCACCGGCAATTCTTTTTCCCTATGCTGACGTTCAAAATAAGTGATTCGACTCTGTCTACAAA
Source organism: Ferrisia virgata (assembly GCA_900060175.1). NCBI lineage: Eukaryota > Metazoa > Arthropoda > Insecta > Hemiptera > Pseudococcidae > Ferrisia > Ferrisia virgata. The sequence goes on along the minus strand of FIZR01020953.1, from coordinate 102 downwards.
TTGATAAATTTCATCATAAAACATGGTTGAGAATTTTTAGAAATATTTTCAAGTGCAAGAACACTCCTCATCCCAACTCATCCCCCTCTCGTACCCCAGTTT